>LOEQ01009093.1:106688-118433 GCA_001685075.1 Bramus lutescens | reverse complement strand
TCCTCCTCCTCCTCCTTCTTTCTTCTTCTTCTCCTCCTCCTCCTCTTCTTCTCCTTTTTCCTCTTCTATTTTTTCTTTTTTTCCTGTTCTGCTTTATTTGTTTGGTTTGAGTTTGGGTTTTTCTTTTAAATTTTATTTTTGTTTTGCTTTGGGGTGGGGGGTGTTTCAAGAACAGAGAACAGTTGTTGGGAGGTGGGGGAATGGGTGTGATCCATATGTATGATGTGAAAACCACAAAGATCAATAAACATTAATTTTAAAAATTAAATTACTGCTCTGTACAGGTAGGTCCCTGTGTTCTAAGCCTAGTACTTAAATGATCTCAAATATATGCTACCTTAAAATGCTGAAATAAAACACTTATTTTCAAAAATAGAGAAAAATAGATGATAAAACTCAGTGCTGATAAAATTATGAGAATATTCTTATTCTCAAAGGATTTTGAAAGAAGCATAACTTATGGGTAAAAATGCCATTAAAGACAGTCTTGTAAAATGTTCAAATTATTTCATTAATATAAGTTATTTTTAGTTTATACATAAGACACAAAAAAGAATGCCACTTCTCACATAAAAGAAAAATTGTCTAATAAGCAAAGAGATTTAAATTCACGATGGCCTACTATGTGTTACCCATTGTCAAGACATTGGAAGCAATGATAAGAAAAGATAGTGTTTCTATTTTCATTCAGCCTATATTATATAGATATAAGGAATACATTGAGATCAATATATACAAAAAGACCTAATGGTAAATGCTGTGTAGAAATATTAAGCAGAATATAGAGAAAAAGTCACAGGAGATGACTTTACATAGTTTGGATAAGAAGGGAGTGACTGAGGTGTTAACGTTTGGACAAGACCTAAATGAAATGGGAATAACTGTGTGAACTGAACACCAGGACACTTGGGGAAATGTCTGTTTGCAGAGCAAATGGAACCTATAAAGTTCCTCAGAAGCTAAGACAGCATGTTCATGGGTCATTGTGAAAATACTTGGGACTGGCACTGAGTAAAACAGAGGAGGAACGAGACAAATTCAGAGAGCTACCTGTCACTCAGGTCCTCAGACTATAAGATGCAGATTTGGGTTTCATTTTCCATTTGATGGAGCCTTCAAGGTTAGCTCTATTTGTCAGTTTTACGGAATGGGAATGTAGAATCACCTGAGAGCCTGGCCTCTGCACATGCCTGTCGCAGATTGTATTGATTACCTTACAGAATGTGGGAAGAGCCATCTTAACTGTCGATGGAACCATCCTGTCGCTGGGAACCTGGACTGCACAGGTCTAGCAAAGGCACTGAGCAAGAAGTCACTGTACAGTGTCCTCTTCTGACTCCCGCCTCGATGGAATATAGTTTGAACTTTGAACTAAAGGAAACTTAGCCTCCCTTCAATTGCCTCTGCCTGGGTGTTTTATCTCAGGGACAGCATATGAGATCCTCTGAACAGGAATGCATGTCAAGGGTGATGGGCAGTCACTGATAAGGGTGTTCTGGGCGGAAGGAGAAAATTTCTCTCATGGATTACGAAAGAAATGTTGATTGCCTTGGTCAGGGATTGGCGGGGGTGGGGTTAAGGGAGGCGTAAGTGATTCGATTACTTTTATTAAAGTTCTTTTAGAGCACTGGTTCTCAACCTTCTCAATGCTGCCACTCTTTAGTACAGTTCATGTTGTGACCTATAACCATAAAATTATTTCCGGTGCTACTTTATAACTCTGATTTGGTTGCTGCTGTGATTCAGAAATTAATATCTGTATATTCCAATGATATCAGGCGATGCCTGTGAAAGGGCAGATCAACCCCCAACAGGGTCGCGACTCACAGATTGAGAACTGTTCTTTTAGATACTGCTACTAAGGTTTTTGCAGCATAGGTTGTGGGTTGTTTTAGAAAGAAAACTCACCCAAGTGTCTCTAATGTGCGGCCCGAGTGGTGAGAGCGGGAGCTGCCATAGTGATGAGGTGACCCTGAGGATGGAAGTGAGGAGCTGAGGATGGCAGCAAACAGTTCATCTGCACTCAAAGGCTAGCAGAATTGCGAAGTGTAAAACACTGTTATTGAGTGTGAAAGTCACAAGTTATAAGATTTTTTTGTGCGAGGCTGGGAGTGCATACCTGTGTATCTGTGCCTATGTGAGTATATAATGACGTGTTTGAATGAGCATGTATCTGTGTGTGTGTGTGTGTGTGTGACTGCTGTACTTCTGTAGGAAACTGACCAGTGATTTAAAAGAATAAAAAATAAAAGAAGAAACATTATTTGCACCAATGGGAGCATTACAGCTGACTCTGATTCCCATTGTCATTTCATTCTCTATTTTCTAAATGTCTTACTATAAACATGTGTATTGAATCAGGAGGAAAAATCATTTGAAATAGCTTTTAAGATCATGGAGAAAGATAATTGGGGTAAAATGTGGTTGGAAAAAAAACCCAGCTGTTAGAAATTCACTTGAAGCAGCTGACAAACACAAAACACAGCTGGCTTACAGGACGAGAGATTATATAATGTGAATTTAGTGTCTCTGCTGAAATGGTAAAGAGAACAGAGGGAAACATCCCTTTATACTAAGAATATTGTCATTTATTTTCTGAGTTGAGCCAAAAAATATGAATCCAGAAGAATATTTTCAGTAAGTTTCAGCATTGTGAATCCTCAGCAGTATGCAGGAGAAAAGGGCACTGATCACAGTATTCACTCACATCCCTGAGGTGGGTGATGGAAAATTCAGGAAGCCGGCTGCACTGTTTAAGGAACTGGGACTATTCTTCAGAATATGTGGGCTTGTTTTTCAGGAAAACCAAACTATGTGTGTCTTAGTTATGGTTTTTATTGCTATGAAGAAACACCATGACCACAGCAACTTTTATAAGGAGAGTATCTAATTGAAGGGGTCACTTAAAGTTTCAGAGGTTCAGTCTATTATCATCATAGCAGAGAGCATGGCTGCATGCTGGTAGACATTGTTTTGGCTGTATCTTGGCTTGCAAGCAGCAGGAAGTCAGATGACATACTTGGCAGTATCCTGAGCATAGGAAACCTCAAAGCCTACTCCCATAGTGACACACCTCCTTCAACAGGCCATATCTACACCAACAAAGTCACACTTCCTAACAGTGCCACTCCCTAAGAGATTGTGGGGACCAATTTCATTCAAACTACCATAGTGAATCTAAATAGTGTTAATGGTACTTTTACACTCTATTTGGAGTGATAGATCAGTAGTTTAGACCACTGGCTGCTCTTCCAGGAGGCCTGGGTTCAATTCCCATCACCCATATGGGAGCTCAAAACCGTATGTAACTCTAGTTTCAGAACTCTCAGTGTTCTCTTTGATGCAAGATGATCAGGCACACACATAGTACACAGAAATCTTCAGGCTAAATACCCATATTTAACCTGTAAGCTTGTAAAATAGTAAGATTTAAAAATAATTTTAAATATAATAATATGTGTGAATATATGTGTGTTTATTATTGTATGTATGTATATGTGTGTCTGTGTGAGCATATATATGTGTGTAAAAATTATTGTGTGTGTGCATATTTCTCTCTGTGTGTCTGTGTCTCAATAAAGAAACAATACCAAAAGGATAACTTATAAATAATGACAGTATTATTAGGTGAGCAGAGCAAGGGTTGACTCCTTTCTCTTCTTTATGCTTTATAAATTGATCTGTATGTTGTTTTCTTGAAAATGTTACTGTTAGAAACAATCATGGTAGGGTTTAGAAGTTGGGAGTGCTGGTTACATTTGTAGCAAACCCAGATTGGGTCCTAGAAGCAATATGGTGGCTCACAGCTGCTTGTAACTGGAGTTCTAGGAAATCTAATGCCATCTGCTGGACTCTGAATACTCCTGCAGGAACATACTTTATACAAACTCATACGACACATACACATATGTATATGCACAAAATAATAAATAAGTTAGTTAATTAAGATAACCAATCATCAATATTGTACACAATTGAGAATATTTAAGGTGGGAACTACAAAAACAAAAATAAATAAACCTATTAGGATATGCAGTAGAAACCACTATTATTAAGCTTTTACAGGAGGAGAGATAGCTCAGTGGTTAACTGCTCTTGTTGCTCTTAGAAAGGACCCAAGTTGTTATCAGCAGCTATTGCAGAAAGGATACAAATAGCTGTAACTTAAGGTGATCAGACACACTTTTATGGCCTCCCTCAATGCCTGCATTTATGTACACATATGCACACATACATAAAAAATAAAGAAATGAAACTATATAATAAAATATTTTACTTTATAAGACTGAATATATATAAATACATATGAGCACACATATATACATATGTGAATATAGATGCAAGTCAAAGTACACATGCATACATGATGTTCTGTTCCACCTCTACATAATATATTCATGTATCCTTTTTCTATAAAACACTCATAAGTTGCACACTGTGAAACAATGTGCTTGTGCTTCATCTAGCTAACCTCACCTTCGAGTTGAAATTTCATTGATCATTATGCAATCCCAGTGAGGATTTCTATGACCAAACAGAAGTGATAATTGCAATTGCTTCAATTCTTTGGAGTAGAATTGATAAATTGATAGGGCCCATGAGACAACTTAGCCAGTAAGGGCACTTTGTTCAAGCCTGAGAACCTGAATTTGATCCTGGGAATCCATGCGGTAAGAAAAGATAGCCCCGGCAAGTTGTCACCTGCCTTCATGACATCCTGCTGCATGCATGTCTCTGCAACACACTCACATGCACACACTCACCCCTAATCTCTCTCACATATGCATACTAAAATAAATAAATAATAAGTAAGTTTAATATTATTGTGCAGAATCACTAAATATATAAGCTGCATCAGTACCACGTTGTCAGTAGAATCTCTAGTTTCCACACTCCCCTAATGGCAGCTGCCAGCTTGCCCACACTTCATTTACAACATTATATAGGAATATATTTTTATGTGTCCATTGAAAGTGTTCTGAAATAGCATTAGCTTATTTAAAGATTTTAATTTTGATTTTTGAACTCTGTGCATGTATGAGTCTCTATGTATGTATATGTCTGTGAATGCAGGTGTCTGTAATGGCCTGAAAAGTGTGCTGGAGCCCTTGAAGCTAGAGGTACAGGTGGTTATGGGCCTCCCGATGCCTGTGCTGAGAAGCGCACTCTGGAGTTATTTGCAAGAACAGTAGATGCTCTTAACCCACCTGTGATGCCCTACCACTAGCTTTCTTTTGTATTCACATTTCTCTATGTCAGCAAATTGTGCATTTCTCTGAGTTTATAAGTCATTTGAATAGCATCACTTATGCAATAGCATTCTCAGTTTCTCTGCTCATTTTCTTATCACAGTATCTGTCTTCTCAAAAAGTGCTGCGTAAAAATACGTGATTCATAACCTTCAGACCAATACAAATATGTTGCCAGATTGATAAGTTGATCTCTTTTTTGGGCTGTTGGACTTGTCATCATCTGAAAATTAAAGTGAATTTCATTCACACTTTATATTCATGCTAATTTCCATCTTTAGTTATGTTTGAAAAATACTTTACTGAAAGGTTATACAATCATTCAACAGGTATTATTTTAATAGTTTATTTTTCAAACTATACAACTAATTAAAAATGATTAAAATGAGTTTTCTTTTTACTTTCCTTGCTTAAAACATGCTCTTCTTTCCTTTCTCTTTTTCTTTTAGCATGCCTAATCATTTACTGAAGCACAACCTTCACCAGGCTTTTGAAGCTTCCCCTTCACTGCATACCAAAGTTCTTTGGTGTGCTTAACTTCATTCTATATTGTATATGCTACCTTACTCTGTATCAGCATGTTGACTGCATTACTCTCACAACAGTGTACAGAGCAAAGGTCTGCCACTTTGTCAATTCCTAGTTCCAGAAAGGCAGAATCCACCTTTATACACAAAAGTGTTTGCATATAAGTAAAGATTTTGAGTTGGGAAGATAGTACTGGTCCTTCCACATGGGAACTAAAAAGCACAAAGCATCCCTTCCAGAGAGCAGGCAAGGGGAAGTTTGAACTCACACAGAGGAGGATATGAATGGGGAAGTAGATGTGTGCAGATGTTGAGGGTGGGGAATGGCACTGTGTGGCCAGGCAAACACTTAGAATGTTGGCAGCTGCTCAAAGCTAGAAGCAGCAGAGAAGTATCTCCTCTGCAGTGTTGAGAACTGCACACCTGGCTAGCATTTACATTTCTCCCCAGGGCTACAAATGTCCAGTGTCTGAAGTCTAATGCCGTGAGACAAAGTGTTTTTTTTTTTTTNTCACAGCAGCGTTGTGCTAACTGCCCCAGTAGCCTCAGGAAGCAGCTTTTGTAGCATTACTGCGAAACTCAGTTTTAAACAATTCAGGACCCATGCTAGACTTGTTTTTCTGCTTTCATTACAATTCTTATTCATTGCGTAACTGCTTGCTGAAGGTCTATTTGTCCTAGAGAGAAGGTCACCTGTCTCTCATTTTATTTTATTTGCTTGAAAAAATCTTCATAATCATTTATCAAGATCTGCAACAAGCATCTGCAAAAAAATTTGTTCTATGAATTACAACAACTACTCAAACTAACCTATTAAATAATGGATGTCCAATTACTAAAGCATGTTCACATATCTAGGAATCTCCATCTTAATTCTTAGTTTATAATCTTAATTGAATCTGCATGTTTCCTCATATACTTGGATAATTTTTACTGAAGGTATTCCAATATTTTAAATAGATTTCAAGAATATATATAATCAGACAAACGTGTCACTTTTAGTTCATTAGTTTGTGCCTGAGATATGAAAAAGGGCGCCTAAAACTAAAATGAAGATTATATAAATGAAACCAAATACAATAGTAATTATGCTTAAGAATTTATGTGATTTTTGGTGCAATTTATTGTATTACCTAGGATCTTAGCAGAAAGAGTACTGTAGACTCACAGATTATCTGCATTGAGGCATATTTGATGGCCAACTATCTGTAGCCCATGTATTTATAACACAAACAAAGCATATCACAAAATTCAAGTCATTACAATAGATGGAGGACTCTGGAGGCAGGAAAGTTATGATGGACTGCTGGGAAGATCTGTTTGTAGCAACAATATACCTGGTGTTGGAAACTGAATAAGAAGAAGTATCATCAGTATGCATAAAATGAAATCCTCCCATCAAATGCCACAGTATAGGAAATGATGCCGTATTAATGCCACAATAACTTGTCCTTGATGCAAACATGGTCGTTATGAGCTGCCTTCCTGCATATCCTAAAATCAACTTTGAGTTGCAAAAGTAAAGAAAAAGGAGTAAGATTTCTAAATGGGGAGAGAGAAAATGGAAATTTGCTTATGATGGATCCAAAACTAAGTTGACAACTGTTTTGTTACCATAACTAGAGAACTCATAAAGGAAGGAACAAATCTATCAAGTTTTGAAGAAAAGAGAAAGGCATTTATATAAATGAGATGTTCTCCAGTGCCAAACTGACAAAATGTTCTAAATTATGAATAGATGATATCTATTTAAACACATTGAAGATTTATATGGCTGATTGGCAAGAGACAGAACAAAAATTTTAAACATAATCATCTGAATCAAACTTTTTTTTTTTCTGAGACAGGGTCTCTTGTCTTCTGTCTTAACCTCAAACTTGCTTTATGGGTTTGGATGATCTTGAACTTCCAGTCCTCCTGGATCACTTCCCAAGTTGAATTTGCATACTCATGTCAAACTTTGCTGCATTGCAGCGAGCTGGTACGGACATGCACTCCAACACCTAGGGTTATTCAGAAGGAGCAGACAGAAAGCAACATATCCTTCTACTAGTAAAAGTCAGGTGTGCCATATGCCTAACAGGATGACCATTTAATTCATGCTTTTAGGACATTTTTCCACCTAGTGAACCTGTGATTGAATAGTTCCTGTTTGTTGGAATTTCAGAACATTGAACTGACAAAGACATTCAGACTTTGATTCCTTTCCTCTAAGGAGCTTCTGATCTTTAAAAGTAAGCTTAGCTCCTTCAAGGGGTTTTGAGAGAAGTCTTCTTCAAATAATAACAACAAAACAATACAAATTAATATGTGTGATGATCAGCCAGGTCCTTATGACAAGTGTGTCTATTGACATTGGTTAGCATAAATGATAAACAGCATATGAAATTTATAGAATTTCCCAACTTTTGCCTCAATCTATGTCACTGTTTCTTTGGATTATGTGGTGGGAGGCTTTAAATGGTTTAAATATACCTGACAATAAGCCGTTTGGAAAAGTCTTATGTAAAAATTTTAGGGCATAATGATATAGTGTATATGGCTCAGAATGTGTGTTGTATTAACATATACAATGGACAGGTACATCAAATTCAATCCAGAGTAGAGTGTGATTGAAAACTTAATGTACCATTAGTCTTTAATTCAGCCTTATATTGATGGCTAGTTTCTCTAAATTGATATTTCACAATATTGCACAACAAAATGAAACATCAATAATATTGCAGTATTATGTATAATTTTGCAAATTTCTGTGTGTTTATATGATGAGTTTTTACACACACTATTAAGCAATTATCTAGACCTAATGAAACAAATACCCCAAAGGGTGCCTGTTACTCCACAGTGCCATTTATGTAAACCATTTTCTGTGCATCAGTGATGACCCAGGCCCATGCATCTCCAGGAGAACTTGTAAGATTCAATTGTTAAATTTACTCACAAGAACCCTGACTGCTCTTTGGTCTGGAAAGGGAGGGGAAGGGGGAATGGGAGGAGGGGAGGGGGAGGAAAAATGGGAGGAGGGAAGGAGGTGGAAATTTTTTAATAATAAAAAAGATAATGAAAAAAGAGAATACAAAGCAAACTCAACATAGGAATAGGTGCTTAAAATAAAGGGAAGAAAACCAGGCACATACATTAGATAAGCTTCTTCCAAAGAGGCACAGAGGGATTGCTTAATTTCAGAAGCAAAAAAAAAAAACTGCAACAACACATATGGAATGCTGTCTGCAAGGAAAAATCATGAATGCCTCTGTTTTTAATCTTTTTCCATGGGAAGTGGTCAGGTATTCACCATCTGCTTCACACACACACAAAATCTCAGGTTCTCAGAAGAAAAGCCAGTGTTCCAGAGAGCAAATGGTTGTATGAGCATCTTAGGCATGGGAGTTCAATTTCATCCCTCATATTATTAGAAACATTCTCATTATTCAAGTTTAAAGATGTCGACTGAGTGGCAATATTCATTGCATTCATAAAATAACCTTGGATTGAACTGCGGACTTGCCCATGCTAGGCTAACATTCTAGCTCTAAGTTACTTTCTGCTCACAGGACTTGCACACCTTTACATAACATATAGACAGAGAAATGCACACATACATGTAAAATAAACCTTTCAATAAAAAATTCAACGTTTCTCCTTTCAGAAATATTTTTCTATTTATTTCTTCTTTCCTACTTACTCTTGCTAGTGCTTCAAGTACTGAGGTAGCTAGAAGCAGCTGAACGGGACTTCTTTTTCTGTTCCTGTTATTAGAGGAAGCACTTCTTCCCCACTATGGATAACATGTTACATAGAAGTTCGTCCTGTACTGCCTTCACTATGTTGAGGAATGTTTTTACAAACCATTGTTTGCTAAGCAGTTCTATCACGAAAGAACAGTGAATTTCACCAAACATATTTTCCTTGTCTTTTGAGAAGAACATCTGGTCCTCACCCTTCATATTGTGACTGTTATATATCACATGGTAATTTTTCATATATTAGTCCACCTTTACTGCACTAGGGTAGTTCCAGATTGTTCTTAAAAACTGGTCTCTCAGTACACTGTTGAAATCAATCCAAACATTTTCTTGTATTTCTCATCTGGAATTTTCATTATTTGTGTGTCATCTGGTTTTCATACTAGTGTGATGCTAGATTCATAAAATATGGATAAAGGAATTGAAAGCAGTGTATGAAAATAATGGCTACACTATTATATCCACTGCATCATTATTAGCTAAAGGACTTAAATAACCTAGGTATCTATCAATGAATGGACACAAAAAAAATGTTGTGCATGTACACGAGGAGGTAATACTCAACTTTTAAATTGGAAGATACCTTGTGGTGTCATCATGGGTGCTGATGGAACACATTAAATGAGTTAGCTAGATGTAGAAAGGCCAGTTGTGCAAGACATTCAGAATGTTAAGATGCTGAGCACATAGAAGCAGAGAGTAGGATAGCTGCTGTTATGGGGTGTGAGTAGGCTGTGAAAAATGGCTGTCAAGCACAAAGTTTCAGTTCAATAGAAAGAATTAGTTTCAGAGATCCAAGGCACAACATTTTGATTATGGCAGTTACTACGGCTGTATTGCTGAAAATAATTACAATAAAAACATGAGTTTAAAAAGGAATGTTTATAGCAAATAGCCCCACGAAGCTGATTTACAATTTACATTAAATCCAAACAATGCACTGTAAATGACAAACGTGCAAATTGTAAAAAGACATTTTATCAATAGGTATATGGATGACTGCCTACATGTATGTATGTTCATCATGTCTAACCAGTGTCCACTGAGTACAGAAGAGAGTATCAGATCCTTCGGAAACGTAGCTACAGAAAGTTGTACACTTGGCCATGTGGGTGCTATCACCTGGACCTGAGTACTATGCGATAGTACAGTTTTATGTTTTCTGGCCAGTGACTGCTCATGTGTTAGTTCAGTTTTACACTATTTGAAAGCATGGCTTTGTTTTGAATATATTGATGCTATCTCAGTCATAGATTTTACTAATTGCTTAGCTTTCTGTATTTCGTATATAATGCCATATAGATTACCAAAACCCACCCAACTATGTTGAAATGAAAAATAGTTTACAAGGCTCATTTTCCCTGAGTTCATGAGTCTTCATCTATGTCACTTTCTCCTCCCTCCATGCTGAGAATCCTGAAGAATTCAACAAAAGCAAGAGAGAGAGTATTATATGCTACTAAAGTCTTCTCTTACCAAAATATGCCACTGCATCATAATGAAGATACCATCAAATTTTCAACTTGGCTCCTTAAAAAATTAAATAGCAAAACATCTAAATCTTGTAAAACCTAGAAAATTGCTTCTTGTTTCATTTTCTCTAAGACTTGACAGAATTTTTCCATTGAGAGGAAAATAGTAAATATAGCTGTCCTTTGGTATCCAAGTTGGAGACAAGGACAAAGCATTAGATGCCTTGGAACTGGAATTACAGGGAACTGTGGGTGCTTGGAATTGAACCCAGGTTATCTGCAAGGGTAAGAAGTGTTTTGAGGTACTGAGCCATCTCTCCATCTTAGATGAATGCATGTATACACATCACTCAAGGGAATCTTAATCCATTGCTACTTATGTAATGCTATTTATGTATAGTAATCTAATGCAAGATAAATATATTGTAGGTAGTTGCACAGTACTTTCTGAAAATACAAGAGTGAGGTGTTTTTTATAAAATGACTACAGGAACATTTACTAATTAATTAATTTTTAGGAAACAGTCTCTAATTTGTCCTCAAATTCATTTTCCAATTAAAGATGATCCTCCTGCCTGTATCCAATTTATCAGAGTTGGGATTGCATATGTCTATCATCTGGATCAGTGTATTTAGTGCGGGGATTGAACTCGGGGTGCCTGTGTACTAGGTGAGCTTACACGTAGTTATCCTCCTGGATATCGGAAGCAGGCAAGATTGCCAGGCAAAAGTTAGGAGCTTGGGGGTGGGG
>LOEQ01009093.1:49784-79021 GCA_001685075.1 Bramus lutescens | reverse complement strand
AGATAGATAGATATAGATACAATTAAATAGTAGACAATTGAGATGAATGAATACATAGAAGAGAGGTAGATGATATATACAAACAGAGACTAATATCTAGAAAGAGGATAGAAGCGGATGATAGACAGTCAGACAGACAGGGATGACAGATGGATACATATGTAGATAGATGATAGATGATAATAGATAAATAGATTAGAAATTAATATTTTTAGGAAATTTAATACAAATTATCTGCCATCTCGGCAACTGATTCTTAAGATTGCATGAAGTCATATAAATTAAATCTCTGAAAGAATATAGTGAGTCCTTTCTCTACCCATATCTAACAGTGGGCTCCATTTCATGAATTCATGTCTGAGGTGCTAAATTTATGGAGAATTATGAAGTTTTATATTATTGCTTAGTAAACATATTAAAATAGTTTTTAATTATCTGTTACATTTATCCCAACCATAATATATATTAGTTTTCACAATAAGCCAATAAACCACAATTCAGTAGAAGAGTAAAATAATAGTTACTTCATTGAGTTTTGAAGTGATGAGCTTTCCTGGTGCTACCCAGTGAGGCTTTCTGCTGAAAGACTGGCACATTCGTGTGAAAATCTAATTTGTAGCAAGAGCTTCTGAATCAGTCTCTTGAGAGCAGTAAGAAAGTAGGAACCTAGGATAAGTGCACTGCTGGCAATCAGCCTCCACAAGTCAGGATGGAAAAGCCTGTGGAACTGGTACCTGAAAGCGGACGACATAAACTCCTCACACTGATAAACACAATCCATGAGGCACTAGGAGGCATATATTTATTAGTGATTGCAGGCAATGCAATGGTTACTATTTATTGTTAAATTCACACCCAGTGTACTAACCTGGGAAAGGGGTCTCTGGGCATGCCTATGGGCATTATGTTGATTTTACTATTTGAGGTAGATACTCCCACTTTGGGTTGGCACCATTCCTTGGCTATGCAGCAAGCATTCACTGTTCTCTGTCGTTGGCTGTGATACTTCCAGCTGTTTCTGAGTTCCTGTTTCTTTGACTTCTGTGCCATAATAGATTGTGAGGCAGAATAAACATTTTCTCTCTTAAAATGCTGTTTTCAGAGTATTTTATCAGAGCAGCAGAAGAGAAACTAACACAGGAGGTTAGTAGTGATGCTAGAGTTTAAGGCTTCATGAGGTGTTGGTGGGGGGAGGAGAAATGTAGCAAAGAAAGAAACAAAATATTCTAGCAATATTGTAGATTGTATAGAAATGCTTACAAGAGGTGACATTTGAGGAGTTGGCCAAGGAAAAATAAATGAAAACCATGATTCTGGATTGATTCAGCTTCTGTGGAGAACATAAGAACATCTTGTTGCTTAATATAGTTTCATTCAAAAAAAAAAAAAACAAGAGCCAGAGAAGTCTGCCATGCTGATGCTCTGAGTTCTGTAAGAATATGAGTGTGGTGGTTTATATTGGAGTCCAGTGGTGTGAGATCAGGAAAGAAACCTGTGATCTTGACAGTGACAGCTGGAGCTCTGGGTGGCATAGAGGATGAGAGAAGGGGAAGAAGGACTCTTTAAACTGTTTACACACACACACACACACACATTCTCTCTCTCTCACACACACACACACCACACCACACACACACACATTCTCTCTCACACACACACACCACACCACACACACACACACACACACACACACACACAAACACACATTTCTTCCTATGATTAACACCAACAGATGGGTAATGCCATACACTGTGTTGACTTTTCATAGTTCCAGTCCCAAGAACTGTCCTTGAACAGTCCTCAATATGTTTTCACATCTCCTCCTTGCTTAGTTGGTAACACTTTGGGTTGCTCATTCTTTTGTTTCTCTTTTAAATTTATCACTTCAAAGAAATAATTAGGAGGTTTGAGTATTTTTCAAAAGTGGGAATCTTTATTGGCTTTTAAGTACACAGAAGTATTATTTCTTCCCAATATTGTAAACAGAGTGGGCTCTTACAGCCTTCCCAGTAAATTAAATTACTTTTAAAAATAAAAGGAATAGGTGGCAAAAAATGTTTAGCTAAACGAGTTCTCTAGCTGACTGAACAGTTATGGCCAATTCACCACCAAGGTAAGGTAAATTCACCTACAAGTAGCTATTTAGAAAACATGTGTATACTGATAGCTGTTAAATTTGCCCAACCGAATTAGTCCTAACTTCAGACCAAATATGCACATATTCAAAGTGATGATATCTTAAAGTATTGCAGTACCATCAAACAAGAAAATGAAGAGGAACAAATGAATGGCAGTCAAGCTGGTGAGATAGAAAACAGTAAGTCATAACAAGTCTTAGTCAATAAGATTTAACTCGGACTACTTAACATTTTGATAAAAGCTATGCAGAAAACTAGCAAAGAATTGAAAGAGGGGATAGCTTATATATGTAAATCTTAATGGAATGGTATTTTAGATAAGGTGGTTAGTGAAGACCTCTCCAGAAACATGACATTTGAACAGGGGATCAAAAGATTAGCATAAGCCCATTGGGGCTGGGGAAAAAAGAAAATGAAAACATAGCAGAAAAAAAAGCATGCTTTTGTAAAATGAGAATTATGAATACCAAGACCTGGCTACAGGAAAGGGCTGATTGAGATTGAGAAATGGGTTGGAATAAAAGGCATATTGTTAACTTTGGTACAAGAGGAAGCAGAGGTGGGTCACCTGTTTATGATTCAATGATCTTTGAACACAGTGGACTCTTTCACATAATCATCACAGTTTTCTCCCCTCTGTTGGAAGCTACCAGAGCTCAGGAGCTCACACTCTCTGCCTTAAGAACATCCCCATATGGCCTTCACTCAAATGGCAGTTTGCCTTGATCCTCCTATGGCATGCTTGATCCAACATGACCTCGGTCGGGGGTGACTTCAGAGTTCTCACTTGCAGTTTCCTGTATGAATTCCAAGTACCAAGGTTGTGTGAGTCTGGCTTTTTGTTCTGGAGCCACTGAAAGCTTTATTCTGGGCAAGACCTGGGCTTTCACTTGGAAATCCACAGTGACCACATGCTGGGAACTCTTTTGCTCTCTGCTCTCCTGACTCAAGAGTATTCAACCTCAATGATAAGCAGGCCGGACCAGGCTCATTTCACTCATTCAGCTGTTAGTAATCTTTTCAAATAAAGCATCTTCACTTTATTCTTCTTTATAGACCCAAACTTCTATTGTATGCCAGATTATAAAAAAAGCCCAAGCACACTAAATGATTTTTAATTTGTTAATGATTGCATTAGTTTGTAACCCATGAGCTTTAAACAAAACTCAGAATTTCATATCAGTAAGTGTTCTAGTTTCCTGCCTCTCTAATAAGACACTAATTGAGAGTAGAATAAGACAAGAAAAGGTTATCTTACACTTCCAGGTCAGAGTCTGTCACAGAGGCGAGTCAGGAGAGGAGCTCAAGCAGGAATTTGAAGTAGAAACAATGGTGGACTATTTCTTGCTGACTCTCTTATTTCACTTGGACTCATGCTTAATTAGCTTTCTTGTACCACCCAGGACCACTATCCCAGGGTATGATGTCATTCACAGTAGACTGGGCATTTCTACATCAATTAATTACCAAAACAATGCCCCACAGATGTGCACTTAGGCCGGTCTCATTTGATAACTATCTCTCCATTGAGGCTTTCTTCTCAGAAAAATATATAACACTAAGTAAAGTTATATTAAAAACATTCATCCACATTTTGCCTATGTTTACTTTACACTGTCAAAAGAGAAGTCAATAGTTAACAATAGATTCTGTGTAAGCTGAAAAACTAAATAATCACTGACTTATGATAGAGTTTGGCAATCCTGTAGTAAGTATCTGACATGGGAATGAAAGAATGAACACATAAATAAGTGAATTATGATAGCAAATTCACTTTTATATAATTATATGTTAATAGTATACTTTTTATGGCAGAGATCCAACCATTATCTTAGACCCATACATATTTCATTTAAAGAATAACAACCAACATTATTTATGTGCCATTCAACTTTGCTATTCTAAAATATAGTCAATCATAATAAAACTTATAATTGCATTTTCTAAATGGGTGTATTCTATTTCCATAATTAAACCTGTATCTCAAATTTCTCTCTATAAGAAAGAGCCAGGTTCCTAGAAGTTCCTTTAAATGGTTCTAGAATCAAAGCAGTCATTTCATTCTGTCAATATCTTCGAAACCTTCTGGGGCTTTCCTTCTGCATCTGTTAGTTGGTTCTGAAGTTCTACCCTGGGGTGCAAAATTCTGTTTTACAAAGTCATATGCCTGGGAGAAATTCAAGCACCTTCCTTATGTGAGAATTGTGTTTCAACTTTACACTTGTAAAGTAATTTCTCTCTTTACTGAATAGTCACTGCATGGTTAGAGAGGAGGCACAGGAGACTCATCTACTCTATGTTCAAAGAGCAAATGCTACCTTCTAGTTAGCCAAAAGGCATATTCTTGCATAAACAAGTATAGGGTAGTATAAAATATTTAACACGAACCCAAATAGAATGCCACAAAAGTACATATGGACACTAGAGCAAGCCATCATTCACTGGAGAAAACACAAGGAGAACTTCATTGAGGAATGGCACCAATGTTAACTTCACCTCTATTACCATATATTCACTGCTGCCTTTTCTGTATACTTTTGAGTCAATAACCTCTCTCTCTCTCTCAGAGAGAGAGAGAGAGAGAGAGAGAGAGGGGTTCCCTCTCTCACTTGCTCTCTCTCACTTGCTCTCTCTGTGTATGCAAGTGTGTGTATGTGCATGTGTCAGTGTGAATGTGTGCATTCCTGTGTGCACAAACACACACATTTGTGCTAGTGTGTGAGTGCATGTGATGGCCAAAGGTTATTTATCCTCAGGTGTTCTTTCTCAAGAGCTGTCCATCTTGGTGTTTGGGGAAAGGTCCTCATGAGCCTTGAATTTGGGCTAGAGTGTCCACGGGGATCCTCTTGTCTCTGCCTTCCCAGTTTTAGGATTACAAATGTAGGCCACCATGCCCAGCTTGTGGAATTGAACTCATGCCCACATGTCTCTGAGGAAAGTGTTGTATGACTGAGCTATTGCTCTAACTCAGGGAGAAACACCTTAAAGTGGATCTGTTGGATGTGCTGATAAATATCACTTCTGCTTGATTATGTCTGTATTGTCTGAATTTCAGCAAGGAGGAAATGGGACTCAAATAGTGATCACAGACAGTCTCCTGTTTGAGGGCAAACATCTTCTATATTTCTTTGTACTTCATATAAACACTACATTTTTTCCACAGAAGAAGTATTCCTGTCTTAAAGCAACACCACCCCTATTTGTTACTCTAATACTTTGTTATCAAAGTCAAATATACCAAAAGGGTGTATTTGATTATAATACCCAGTAGGGACACATTACTCTTCCTAAAGCAGAGACCAAATCTTTGGAAGAGAAGCATCTAAAAATTAATGCCAGTTAATCAATTCAGCCTATTACTCCAAAGCCTTTGTGAAGTCTGAGAGTGTTACTAATGCAATAAATACACTTCCCAGTTAATGGAGTCAAGCCTAACTTCAAATTCTAGTAGCTCCTCATTAGCTGGATACCTTGGAAAGCAGCACATTCCGGTAGAACACTAAAACTACAAGAGTACATTCTGTTCTGACTTCACACAAAAGACTTGAAAATGAAAATGTGGCCAAAAGTGAGTACCGAGGCATTCTAATTCTTGAATAAGGACAGAGCAGGAAGAAAATACAAATCTTTACAGCGTATGTCAGAACTTGAGTTACAAATTGACAGAATAGTCAATATTGAAAGTCAGCATTCACTGAGTTCAGAGTGGTGGGTTTTAGTTGTTTTTATTTTAAACCAAACATTCATTTAGTGTGCATGCAGGCATGAGAGTGCATGTATGTATGTATGTGTGTGTGTGTACATGAGTAACATATAACATGTGTGAAAGTCAGATGACAGCTTGCAAGAACTGATTCTCGCCTTCCACCCATGTGAGTCTCCAGGATATATGCCAGCTTGTCAAGCTTTGTATCAAATGCCTTTACTCAATGTACCGTCTTGCTGACTTTTGCAAATGGTGGATCTTACAAGATTGCATTTATATGCATCCTTTAGTCCAGCAAATATATGGAAGCAGGGCATATGTCTTTTTCACCATTGTCTGCTTTATTTGTTTTATTTAGGGACTTTCTCAAACAAATGTCATTAATGTAATTGAAGACCTGACTGAATAGATGACTATGTCAAATTTATTATTAATTTAACTTTAAAACCAAAATGGGGAAAGTGTACAATTTCTATGAGGCATTGTTTGAGATGGCAAGCTTATCTTATTCTTATGAAATAAGAGCTCTTATTTCATGTTTCTGGTTTCACCTATTAGTAAATCTTGCCATTGTTTTAATGCTTTGAATTTCTCATTTGAGGTTCTTTGCTGCTATACGGTACATCTTAAACTTCTGGGGGGGGGCAGGTGAATAAGCTTATTGAGTGACTGTCTGCATATCACACAAGCATGAAAGTTGGAGGACAACCTCAGAGTCAGTCTTCAGTGCCCACCATGTTTGAGACAGGGTCCCATGTTGTTTGTCACTTAGTCAAGAGCTTTGTGAGATTTTCCCATCTGGAGTGTGAAGACAAGGCCTATAACAACACCTATCTCTGCCTCCCATATGCTGAAGAGGCAAATAAGTTTCCCGTTTACCCAATTAACTTAAATGGAATAAGGTTCTGTTGGCTTTTAATTAACATTTCTGAAATATAAACCAATTCCAAAACATGTCTTCATGTACATGTTTGATTCTCATCACATTCCAACATAGTAAAAGGATTAAACTCAAAGTTATATATTCACTTAGCAATTGCCATTCATTTTAAATCAATTTCACTTCCAATAAATGATGTGTCCATCTTCATTAAGCAATTCAACTGTATTGAATTCTTCCTCTGGATTTATATGATGATACTTTTTAAATGGTCTGAATATCCCGACACAACCCTTTAATTCTGAAAATTAGAATCCAAATGTCATTCAGGAAATTGAAAATCAACTTTTTATGACTTCAGTGGAAAGAACTCATACTGAAATCTGAACAATGGCCATGAAAAGTTAATAAATAAGACTAATGATAGACCACAGTAATTTAAGAACAATCAGACACTTCAGCTAGTTATAACTAGTGTTTGAACCTTTGCGAACAGGAGGAAACGATATTGGATTTCCATGTTATTATTTCTAATGTGTTTGATCAAATTTTTCAAGGATCCATTTCACATTTCCCTCATACTTACTGCATAGACACGTTCATTTCTCTTTTTAAATATAATTGGTGCAGGCACAAAATTGTGGAATCATTCAATATGCAGATGTGAAGCTCTTTACATCCCTCTGTAGTTCAGTCTTTCCTTTAAAAATATAAAATATGCCATTCCCCTAAGGTCTGTCTATGAAATACTAATACAATAGGCCTCATAATTCAGGGAAATGTTTCATTGGAGCTTTGTTGTTCTTATTTATTTGTTATTATACCTTTCTTCTATGTTGAAAGAAAAATCTTTAGGTAGAAGTAAAAGTAAATTATGGTTTTGTTTGTTTGTTTGTTTGTTTTTAGAAAACCAGAAGATTCAGTAACCATTGAGAACTTCTTGATGCACAAGCTAGAGCTGAGAGCCTTGGTTAGGAACTGTTCATACACCCTTGTGAGCCCTGCATCTCTCTGAATGGAAACCTGAATGGTGAAAAGAAAGGCCAATACAAAAAGAGAAGAATATGCTTCCAGAAAAGTATAAGGGCAATGTTGAGCTTAAAGCAGCTGGAATAAGTGTTCTCAGCTGATTTTTTATTTCTTATTACCTGAGGCAAATGAGATGCCTGGACCACTCCATTTTCAGAGTTATAGCCAGCAATCAGGAGAATCAAAATGATTTATAATTAGTCACAGGAATGATTCTTTCCTCTGTAACCTAATCTAGATGTAGCTATAAAACACACCTCTAAGAAAATGTACGTGTGACTTATGTTCAAATGCACATATACACCAAAGAAGTCAGAACTTCTGAGGAGTATGATATATTTCCCAGATTCTTGTTATTCTGTGCACCATGTAATTGTCTTTAAATAAAGGACAGTTTTCACTGCATCCAATGAGTAGCCAGGCATGCTAATAAGGACATCTTTAAATAGGGTTGTTCTGCTGAGCTACAAAGTGGAGCCCAGGAGAGAATGGATGGAGCATGGGGACCCTTTTGTAAAATACTAAGAACTCATTTACAAAAATACCAAAACTATATAAAGGGAAGTTAAGAACACTTTGTTTTGACTACTGGAAGCAACAATCCACACAGGGACCCAGGTGGTTAATGTACTGTACATTATTACTATAAAGCACAAGGCCTCCTTCTCTTAGCTGCTGCAGAACCACAATTTCAATTGATTACATCGTGCCCCACAGAATAGACTCAAAGAGTAAATGAGCAAATGATGCAGTTATCCTTTCCAAGCTGGCCAATTTATTCGGCTCTTGATTATTTATTTATTTTGCCATTGGTCAATTTGGAAGAAAAGAGTGTTACAATGGTTTCTATCTTGTAAGAGTTTGCTTCAGGTACAAGAGAGAAAATGCAATGGGCACCTGCTTACTAGAGTAAAAAATAGTCCAACTGTAAAAGCAAAATAAATTTCTTGAGTTCAGAGATGATATGGCATATACATCTAGAAGTCTGATATTTGAGCCAAAGTGAAGTGCATATCATAAGTGTTTAGCTATGAAATTGCTCTTTTACATAATGTTTTAAACATGAGAGTTTTAAATAATCATGGAAAATCCAACAATGTTGTCAAATATGAGCTGCTGGGATTCAACTTTAGATGAACTCATTTGTACAGAGGGCTCATGAATCCCTAACTTCCTCTCACAGATGAGCCTACTACATGTCATTGGGCTACAGTGTCTTCTTTCTACAATGACTAAAGGAAAAACCACAACAATAGAAGGTATCAAAAGAGCCACAATCAATGCTTCATGTGGACTTTGGTGTTTTATACCAATCTGGATAATCTGGAAGGAGAAAACTTTGTCATTCCTTCAAGTGAAAATGTGGAACAAGGGATGGTAAGAGGGCTCAGCAGGAAGAGGCACTAGCTGTCTACCCTGAGGACCTATGTTGGAGGAGGCCACTTGTTCATCCTGGCAGCCCAAAACCAAAATAACCACAGATAAACTATATTATTTGAAACACTGCTTGGCCCATTAGCTGTAACTTCTTATTGGCTAACTCTTACATGTTAATTTAACCCATTTCTAGTAATCTGTGTATCGCCATGTGGCTGTGGCTTACTYGCTAAAGTTTCAACGTTTCTGTCTCTGGAGGCGGCTCCATGGCTTCTCTCTGACTCTATCTCCTTTCCCCCAGCATTCACTTTAGTTTTTTCTGTCTAGCTCTTTCTGTCCTGCTCTGCTATAGGCTCAAAGCTGTCCTTTATTAACCAATGGTATTCAAAGCATACAGAGGGGAATTCCATATCACTTCCCTTTTCTGTTTAAATAAAAAAATAATTTATTTTGCTAGGTTAGATCTGTGGGGGCTGCTATGGTAGAAGACAAAAACAAATTCCTGAAAATTGTACTTTGACCTTCACATCTACTTTGTGGAACACAAAAGTCTATTAAATTTGATCTAAAAATGATAAAAGAGAAAGAGATGTACAGAACACATACTCTGTGCCCAGTGAAAATTTCTCTGCTTGAAAACTACCAGGTGATTTTTTAATTGTGTTTTCAAGTTATCCTCCACATATTAATAACAAAGAGAAGAGTGGATCATCATATTCTCATTAAGGTATTTCCCAAAATATTTTCCCAGCTCAATTCCCTGAACAAAATATCTGCTTCCATTCCTCTGCTTTGTCAGAGCTGTTTTGACCTGAGACAGCAATCTATCATTGGGCACAATTCAAAAATCCCACAGGTTTTCCAAAATAGAAATGACAACAAAGAGTTCATGTCTAGACAGTTTTCTGGCTTATAGAAAGATATCTGAATTGATAAGAAATAAAAATGGGACTGGATATATAAGATATAAAAGAGTGTAGCTCTCTGGCTCTTTTAGGCAGCTATACTTGTGGAAGAGTCTGCTAAGCAGCTTGACTTTTGTGGGTTATCTCTCAGAAGTCCTTACTACTTATGTGTGATTGGGGAGACAGGGTTCCTTGAGAATCTGATCACCTTCCCTGAAAGATGGAATGCTTCACCTTTTTCTTTTTTAAGAACATCCTCTATCTTAACAGCTTCATTCAACATTGCTGCACAGCAACTGTGTAGTAAGACAAAACAGCTACCGAGATCAAAGGCTATTTTTTGTCTTTTATTTTTAAATTAATATTTTATTTAGCATTCAAAGAAATCAGTTTCAATGTAACATCTTTATGCTTATAATACACTTCATTTGTTCCTAACTTTTAAAGTTGCCTTTTGTTTATTTCATTTTCCTATATCTGGGTATGCATTTTCCCCATTCTCCACATCCATATCTCACTGGCCCTGATGTCATCAATTCTGCTTTCATGACTTATATGTTCATGATCTTTCTTAAAGAAAGTGGTGAATAAAATGTTATCACAGGCACAGCTTGTCATTTCCAAAGGATACCCCACCCACCACTCCGCAAAAAACAGCCAGCATACTAACTCATCCAAAATTGAGTCAAGGTTCATCTCAGTCTGGACTATAAGAGGATTTCTGGCAATTAATAAAAACTAGCATTCCTCAGAAACTTGGAAAAGTGATCTTCACCTTCCAAAAGAAGCATTTCCCTTAGCTCTGGCAGAAGGGACATAAGGCTTTCCAATTGACATATATCTGAGGCACCTGTCATAATATCAAAATCCATACTAACCTTTAGGCTCCCTCGACCCCTACTCAGAAGTAGTTCTTAAACATTTCAAAACTCCCTTCTACTTCATAAATTCTCCTTGTCAAAGATACCCGTTCTCCTTATAAACCTTCAGACTTTTCCCCATCTCGCATCTCACTGTTTTTCCAGGAGACAGCCTTGACAGTTTGCAATTAACATTCCCTGTGGCCACTTTTGTTTTTTGACTATGCTTCTCACATGCATCTGTTTCCAAAATCCAAAACCTACAGACCTGGCGTTCCATGCATGCACCCGACATAAAGATTTTCCACTAAGCTCCTTCACTTTACCTTCTGTCTCTAGTCTGTATCTGTCCCAGATTTCCACTCAACTTACAGACACTATCCAGTAGCTCTGCCTACTGCTCCGAAATGGCCTGGGCTTCACCATCTTCAGAGATACTCCAGAACCACCAAGACCTGGGTTGGCTAAAAGTCAATGTGAACCAGTGCAACCAGTGTGATCACTCCTTATCTCTCCAGGCTGAGTCAGTAAACCAAATGCTTCTAACAATGTCTTCTGCCATTGTATGACAGGCTTCCATGTTCTGCAGCATTTGACCATCATTTCAGCCTTCTGGAATCCTGATAATGACATACTAATTTCAGCTGAGAAACAGTTACAGAAGACACTGCACTGTCCTTATAATCAACAAAAGACTTCAATGCCAGATTTAAAGAGTACTTCCTGCTTTAAAAGGGCACGCCTACTGATTCACCAAAAATTGAGTTTAGGGCCAACTCAACCTGTACTACAGGATAATTATTGATTACTAGACAAAATCCAGCATTACTCAGGATCTTATAAAACTGGTTTCCATCTGCAAAAGGGAGTTCCTTACCTCTGGCAGAAGGGATATATGGGTCCATTGACATATACCTGTGACTGCTAATCAAGCCTGTGATGATCTCCAGGCTGCCTCAGTATCACAGCTACCTATTATACATTTAAAAATCCATATAGCTATAGTTATAAAAATTACATGGTATTGGCATTAAAAACAGACAGGTTGATCAATGGAATTGAATCTAAGACCCAGATGTAAATACACATACCTATGGACACATGACTTTTTAAAATAAGGCAAAACATATAAAATGAAAAAAAGTATTTTCCTCAAATGGTGGTGGTCTAGCTGGATATCAGGATGTAGAAGAATGCAAATAGATACATATTTATCATCCAGCACAAAACAAAGTGGATCAGAGACCTCACCATAAAACTGGATACATTGGACCTGATAGAAAAAGTGGGAAATAGTCTTGAAAATATTGGCACAGGAGACAACTTCCTAAACAGAACAATGTTAGCACAGGCACTAAGATCACCAATTAGTAAATGGGATCTAATGAAACTGGAAAGCATCTGTAAGACAAACAATACCATCAATAACACAAAATGGAAGGCTACAGAATGAGAAAAATTTTCATCAACTCCACATCTGTCAGAGGCCTAATATCCAAAACATATAAAGCAATCAAAAATTAGACACAAATAAACCAAACAACCCAATTTAAAATGGTGTACAGATTTAAAAAGAGAATTTTCAACAGAAGAATCTCAAATGGCCAAGAAACAGTTTTAAAAAAATGTTTAACATCCTTAGACATCTTAGAAATACAAATCACAGTGACTCTGGGATTCCATCTTACACCTGTCAGAATAGCTAAGAGCAAACACACAAGTGACATTTCTTGCTGGAGAGGATGTGTAGCAAGAGGACAATCCTCCATTACTGATGCGAGGACAAACGTGTACAGCCACTTTGGAAATCAATATATGGTGGATTCTCAGAAAACTGAAAATTGATCTACCTCAAGACCCACCTATACCACTCCTTGGCAGACAATTAAAGGACACTGTACCCTACCACAAGAATATTTGCTCAACTTATGTTCACAGCTGATGTGGGATTCCCTCTGTATGCTGTGATTACTATTATAAATAAATGAACTTCTTTAGGCCTATAGCAGAGCTGTAAGGGAACAGAGCTAGGTGGGAAAAATTAAGCTGAATGCTGGGAGAAAGGAGGCAGAGTCAAGCAAAGCCATGGAGCCACTGCTGGAGACAGACATGCTAAAACTTTGCTGGTAGGCCACAACCTCGTGATGATGGACAGATTAATGGAGATAGGTTAAATTAAGATGTAAGACATAGCCAATAATAAACTAGAGCTAATGGGTCAAACAGTGATTTAATTAATACAGCTTTTGTGTGATTTTGGGGGGCTAATCATCCTGGAACAAAATAAACAGCCTCCTCCTACACATAGCAGCTTTGTTTATACTAGCCCAAAACTGGAAACAATATAGATGTCCCTGAACCTAATAATTTTAAGGAAATTGGGGTTCATTTCCACAATGGAATATCACTCAGCTGTTAATAAATAATAACATTATCAAACTCGTAGGCAATTAGATGGAACTAGAAAAAAAATCATCCAGAGTGAGGTTGCACAGACCCAGAAAGACAAACATGGCATGTACTTACATATAACTGGATAATAACTATAAAGTAAAGGAAAATCATGCTATAATCCACAGATACAGAGAGGTTATGTAACAAGGATGGCTTGGAGGGGGGCAGAGCATGGGGTACATCGATCTCCCTGGGAAGAAGGTTAAATGGGTTCCCTGAGTGGACTGGACTGGATGCAGATAGTAACAGGAGGGATCAAGAAGGGGAAGAGAGACAGAGGGAGAGAATACTGGGAGAAACAACTAGAATTGGTAGGCATCTCATCAGTAAGGTAGAAACTCATGGCAATGCAAACTCCTTGGAATCTAGCAGGGTAGCCCAGTCACCTAGGATAGAACCAATAGGACTGGAAAAAACATGTCAAAGGTCAAGGGATACCAAAAGAACAGGGATAACAGAATAAACCAACCAGGGCTCATACACTCTTTCCCCCCTTGTTTTGGACTTGACCTATGGTGTTACACTGTAACAGATCCTCCCTGTTTTTGTAGTATGTGCATTCAAATATAGGCTGTGGAGAGCTTTTGATAGGATATAGCTGCCCTCCATGGGTATGATGTATTCCATCCATGTTCATAGGTATTTAAGCTATTCTTAACTTTTTATGTTAATATGCCAAATGAGAGTGAAATCAAAAATAAAGCATTGAAAGTACTTTATATATAATTTACCTGAAAAATAAATTGTATTAACCAAAATAGCAACCGCTATTTTGTAAATTTGCTGTTTTCAAGCAATGGAAGTTGAATCACCATGGGAAACAAATAGAGCCAGGGGAGGGTTGATTCCTCTTTTTAACATTGATCACTAACCAATCACTTTCTCTGCTTCTCTCATACAGATACCCCACCATGTGAAGCCCTTGCCATATTACAGCTACGATCAACCAGTGATTGGGTACTGCCAGGCCCACCAGCCTCTCCACATCAACAAGGCCTATGAAGCTGTGTCCATAGATCAAGATGACAGCCCCAGCCTGGAAATTGGGAGAGACCACAGCTTCATCGCTACCATAGCCAGGTCGGCTGCACCTGCCATTTATCTGGAGAGAATAACAAACTAACAGCAAAGCCAACTCCTTAATAAAGAGCTTGTAGGAGAAGGGAGGCCTTCATCGCAAAAGAGATGAGATGTCCAGCATTCTCCAACCTCAAGAGTTCTTTGCTCCTGTACAGAAATTTAGGGCATAGTGAGAAAAAACAAAACAAAACAGAACAAAAAGCTGCTTATGAGGTTGGGCAGCTGGCAAACCTACCACCAACCCGGGAGAACACAGAACTTTCTTTGCTTTAAAATATAATATAAAACATGTACTCCCGGATGTAAATAGTCAAGAGTGCTAAGTTCTTATAAAAATAGATTTCATCCTAGCTATCTATAGATTTGTTTGTATATTTGATTTTTCTACACTGCATGGTTCCTGGGCTGGAGAACCACAGGGAGGGAGGGGACAGATTTGGGGGAAATAATGCAGTTTTCCTTGTAAGGTGTACATAACACTCACAGACCTTGTTTCCAATGTCTTCATCTTGTTTTTCCTTTAAAATCTGGTTTTATTCTTTTTTTTAATTTCCTGGAGGAATGGCTTTCTATTTCTAAATATAAGTACTTACTTGGCACCAAAAGATTTAAGTTTGCACTGACCTAAAGTGAAAAAAACAATGACCACAGCATTGAATATACTACTGGACTAAGTTTAATAAATCAAAGTGTCCACTTCTTCAATGCACGTCATCGATGGCGTTAGGAGCCCTGGCTTATTCCTCCATCGGTATCCATCACAGAAGGAAACCTGGTACCCAGATCTGTGAGCACCTGGAGTGGAGAAGAACCTGAGAACTATTCTCAGTGGAGGGAGGGTCTCTACAAACAATGGACAGGAGTCCAGTGGATGAATATGTCAAGGGATGAATTTCTAAACTCAACACGATGTGTAATATTGCTTTTAAATTTAATTATCACTTAGGTTTTGTGTAATTTTTATCAATAAAAGAAAAAAATGTTGAAAAATAAAATACATTATTTTGCGGTTGGTATGCCATAACACATATTCACATGTGTGGAATGTTCCTTCCTGGTGTCAGAGTAATGATGTAGCAGTCTATCAATGGTTTCCTCTGTGGCCCATGGTCAGGTAGAGAAGCATCAATAATTGTAGAAAATATATCTGAAATGAATCCGAGGTAGCAATGTGTTTAAAGTTTTATTTAGAGGTGTTTTTACTCTAAAATGTATCATGCAACATGAAAGAAATGTTATCAGTGGGAGAATTAAAGACTGTGTGACCTTGGAGCAAAGACAGAGTCCTGTGGGAATTAGTAACTACATAGCAAAGTACAGAGCAATTGTTTTTAAAATCATTTCTCAGTGGAGATAATGGGGACTGGAAAGAAGGCTCAGTAGTTAAAATGTCTTCTGCTTTTGCAGAAGAACACATATCTGGCTATTGGCAATCATCTATTATTTAGCTGCAAGGGAATCCACCACTCTATTCTGGCCTCCATAGGCACATGAACAGAGATATACTTATTCACTCATAAACATACACATATACACATAAAAAGTAAATTAAATACTACAAAGGCCTAATGATGTAGCTATCAGTAAGTCGCATGATTTTCTATTTGTCATTAGGGTGCTGGTATAATTCTCCAACTCACCATGAATACCTTACCTCCCTTAGGTAGTTCTTGGCCCAATTTAAGTAGTTTTATTTTAAAATCAGGATGAAGCAACAATGTTGAGGATAATTATTAAGGCAAGTTTTACGTTTCTTAAAATATCTTGTGTGGTGTTTGACAATGATTTCTGTAGATATTCTTAAGAACTAACAATTTAATTCTATATTCTGAAATTAACAATAAGAGGTTTAGAAATTATTTCTTATCAAAATTGCAAATAACATAAAACAAAGGTCTCTAAAGCTAGATAGGGTACTGAACAAGCATTTTCTTTCAACATCATTTTATTCAAGTATCATTCTAAATTAGAATTGATGTTATCCTTTGTATTAAATGAGAAAATACCTAGGGTCCTGCTAAAGGAAAATTCAATCAGCACAGCTCTTATTTTCACATTGAAAGGAGCATTATTGTCAAATTATTTTAGTTTTCTGCTAGTATTTATCATTTAAATGATATGTATTTTGTTAACCATGAATATAAGAAG
This sequence comes from Bramus lutescens, assembly GCA_001685075.1. NCBI lineage: Eukaryota > Metazoa > Chordata > Mammalia > Rodentia > Cricetidae > Bramus > Bramus lutescens. Next base: position 62,444 of record LOEQ01009093.1, on the reverse strand, counting down.
AGATGACCATGAGTTTAAAATTTAAACATACTTCCTAGGCTCAAGACTTTACTTTTAGGAGTTAGTCAATAATTTTCCTAAATTAAAATGAATTTTTTTGGGGATAGGTTTGTTTCCCATTTCCAAAACAGTGATACCTTCTATTCTCACAGATACTACCAGGCACAACATTCATAACAACTGATTTTTATCTGAAAATCTTGATCAAAGTTAACTGTGATCAATTTTCTTCTATTTCTTGCAACCAAAAATATGCCAAATAGATATGATTCCTCCCATTACTTAAAATTACTGCACTTGGCCAACCACTGCCAAAAGTCAAATGTAAACAGTGAAGTAAACTCTTAGGGAAACAGACAGCATGGTAAAAATGTTGAGCTTCTAAACACAAAAACTTCCAAATGATTTATTTCATATGCATATCATTTACATGTGAAAGAAGTTTTCATTGAGTCTTGCAGATGTGTTGAAACTGAGAACAGGTAAACAACAAAACATCAGAAAGCAATTTCACCTGAGTAGTTCTGGAGAAGTCCTGAAATGCAAATTTCATGCCTGATGTTCCACAACAGGTAGAATAAGCTTCAAAGAAAACAGATCTTTAACTTAAAAAAAAAGTGATATTTCATCAGAGGGGTTGGAAATCTAGCATTAGATTTTAATTCTTTAAACAAAAGTAAGAATAAAAGGAATTTATTGTCTGTATACTGAAAGCCTGTTATAAGCAAAGAGGATGTGAGGCACCAATAGTCACCAATATTTAACCATTTGGGTTACACTGCCTTGTAGATATCTATGCAACTGGGCCAAGTTGCCTATGCAGCTCACTTTCACTGTGGTTCATTCAAGTGCTTAGCTATGCAAACTGACTTTCTCAGAGAGGTCCGCATTTCTCCACCTGTAAGAATAACATGATGCAGAATGGTAGCCCTAGGTAATATAAAGATTTTCCAATGTCTTTTAGATGCCAGGAATTAAGTTGATTCTACTGAGTGTTCATGTTGGAATGTTAGAGAGCCCTGTTGAAGAAAACCTACTTTTGTTCAGAACTCTTCTTAATAGAAATCTGATGTCATCCTAGATTGTTTATTGGATGTCTGAAAGGTCTACAGGATCTCATTTGAAAGCTGAAGTTTCTCATGGAATATTAACAGAACAAGAGATGTAAAACCATACCTAAAAACAATTATGAACAAAACACAATGCAACTTGGAACAGCCAGTTTCCCAAACACTATGATTTATTCTCTTAATAAATATTCTTAGTAATACTGAGTATACATCTACTTACTGAAACAAATAGTAAGTAAATGCCTGAGATCAAAAGCTTGACTGATGTGTGTCTAATAGTAACCATTCCTTGTATTCTCAACTCCTTGAAGGTTGACACCAGTATTTCACATACGACCTTCAGAACCTGAGGACAAAAACAATAAGAACTTGTACTTGAAGGATGCCAGAGAAAAGTCAAGCAATTTCTAAAGTAAAGTGTATACACAGTTACAATATTATAACAACTTTTATTAAATAATGAAGTAGTAAAAGCAGTGGATAGATATCTCTGCAAGATGCCCCCAAAGAATCCCTCTTGGCCTATATATATATTTATATATTTCTGAGTAGAGAAAATGGCAGGTCTCAATTATTTAAAAACTGATGAAATCATGAAACTGCCCAAATGGAAAATATACAGTATTCTGATCTCAACATTTTGCTTTTTAAGAACAGTTCATACATATATAAATAAATTAATATGGAAATTTTCATTATCAACTACATAACATGTTATGCAATAGTTTAGCAGCATCAGCAAGAACAACAACAGCACAAAAATGTTTCACAGAATTACATCTAGGAAACAATGTTGTTACGCAATACTTTTACAAAGAATGTAAACTTATCACATAGACTTAGAATGTATTGACAATATCACACCCCAAGGTGGTGACTACAAGTATAATAGCCAAAATATTTAATATTATTCAAATCATTGTACATATTACTGATCAATAAATAACTGAAAGTTAAATTTAAGGGAGGCCACAGATAAGATAATCTCCAAACCTACAAACCTGGAGAAAGGCAACTATAATCAGCTTCTCCCTGCTGTTTAAGCCCTGGATAATATAAGTAACATTGCCAGTTAAGAGTCTAGCTGGTAAATCTAGGGCACTATCTTTCCTAGGTCCTTCTCAAGATCTCATTCCTGTCGTTGTCTAATTCTAAAGCCACATTGGTTTAGAACACATCCTAAATAAGACCTGAAGATTGAGTTGCCACATCCCATGTTATATAAACTTCAATACAGAGGTGCACATGCAGTAAAAATTCTCAAATTTGGGTTATCTATTGTTGAAATTAACAATTAAACCAGAAAATGTTCTCTTCAATAGGGAGGAATCTTGTGGCACAAGCACTTCTATAACAAAGCTTCTGCCTCTTACTTTCCCNTTTTTTTATTGACAAACTCTGGTGAATTCTGAATACTTTCTATTTTTCATACTCCCAGCACATTCTGTTGGCCACTGTCTTAGGCACTGTTCCGTTGCTATGAAGAGACACCATGACTGCAGTAACTCTTGTAAAATGAAGCATTTAATTGGAGCTTTGCACAGAGTTTCAAAGGTTTAGATCACTATCATCATGGTGGTGACCATAGCGGTCTTCATGGCACTGAAACAGTAGCCAAGAGCTATATCCTGATCTGCAGGCTGAGAGAGAAAGGGGGGGGGAGGGAGGAGACTGGGATTGACATATGCTTTTGAAAACCTCAAAGCCCACCCCCTGTGACACACTTCCTCCAACAAGGTCACATCACCTAGTCTTTGTAATCCTTTCAAATAGCTCCACCCCCTGGTGACAAGACATTCAAATTATGAGCCTACTGGGGGCATTCTTATTCACTGCACCACAGCCACCTTTGCTTGCTCTTGATCTCCCTCCTAGCTAGCTGCTCTCTTTCATCTACACCCTTTAAACCTGACTGACTACTCAATAGATGAGAGAGCAAGTGAGTTATGAGTTTCTATTCTCTTAGCATGCAGAATCAGTGGTTATTAAATGTTACTACATACTGCAATGTCCTGAAAGAGTGTTGTAAAGAATTGCTGTTCTCCATGCCCAAATGTCTGATTTATTGAGTCTGGGATGAGGTCCCAGAAGGATTTTTTCTAAGAAGACCCTATCATGCTCTAACACTGCTGATGTGAAGTGGCACATTTGAAGAATGTTAGATGCTTATGACTCTTTGTGTTGGTAACTCTATGCAGAAACTCAAAGTCTATAATAATATTTTCTTTGTATATAAATTGAAATAAACCTTAAAAATAAAAACAATTTAAAACAAATGATAACACTGTATAACTGTACACTTACAGATTTCAAAAATGTGCATCTAGTACCAATAATTAATGTAATTTATGAAAACCAAAAGCAAAACATAAACAATAAATAAAACTGCTTTGGAAATAGCTTAGCAGAATGTAACCAGACTGGAAGAGAAAGAGAGAGTATGCAAAGTCAAAGAGATGCCATGTAGCAGCCAAAGAAGACAAATGGGCTGAAACCCTACCAGTAGGCCATAGCCTTGTGATAATACACAGTGTAATAGAAATGTATTAATTCAAGATGTAAGAGCTAACTAGAAATAAGCCCGAGTCATTGGCTGAACAGTGCTGTAATTAATATAGTTTTGTGCGATTATTTTTCGGTCTGGAAAGCCGGAAAATGAAAGAGAAGTCTTCATATACAATTGGACTCTGGAGGTACTAGGTATGACTGCTTGTTCCTCCAGCATTTCTGGGGCTGTTAGTCATAAGGGGAAATGAGAAAATCTTGACTCCTCCTGCCTAAGCATTTAGTTCAGTAAGTAATAATACATATTTTATAATACATTATACATTTCTTCCCATCTTTTCCTCTCTCCAAGCCTTCTCATATAATCCCTCCCTGCTCTCCTTCAAATTCATGATCTCTTTTTTCACTAATTATTATTACTTACATATATGTATATGTAAGTATAGCCTGTTCAGTCTGTGTAATGTTAGTTGTATATATTTTTCAGAGCTGACAGTTTGGCACTGGACAATCAGTTGATGCTTTCTTCCCTGGATACTACCTCCTCTATTACTCCTTGGGTTGCTCAATTGCTTGTCATATTTTCTTAAGGTTGAGGCATCATAGCCTTTTTCCCATCCAGTTTGTCACACTCATTGGTGTCACCCAAGGTCTAGGAGTTGACATGATAAAAGGTTTTAGGAGATGTTCCTGTTTGCTTTCTATTGCTATGATTAAATCCTGACCAAAAGCAGATCAAAGAAGAAAGGGTTTATTTCATCTTTCACTTTCCAGTCCATCATCAACGGAAACATGGCAGGAGCTAAAGGGAAACATTACAAAAATTTCACCTGAGTTGGATGCCCATATCCAAAGCCAGGCATGGCATTTCGTATTCTCTTCATATCCCTGTCCAGTCAGCTTGGCATAACTGGTAAGTTCAGTGTTGCACAGTTCCACTGGTCAGTGGTTTCACTCTACCGTAGACTAGCAGCTCTCCCTGGACCAGGCACATCATTACCTTCCACCCAGCGGGAGATTCCGGCTCTCTACCTAGCCTTATCTGGAGGATGTCTGGCCAGGATGCCTGACTTATTTTTGGATGACCCTTGACACAGTTGGCTGCATATACTTTTCCCTGTTGCCCATGTGGTAACTAAGTAGCATGCTCTAGCTATTTTCATAGGGCCTTGCTGCCATCCATACAACTATATGATAGGAGCATGCCACATAATGTAAATTAGGGTTTGCCCCAGCTACCACCCCAATACTATATATCTCATTCTCTGAAATAAAGTTGAGTTGACTTACTGAAGCTGTCTCGAAGACAGCTATGCCCACTCTGTTCACAGGCCACATACAAAGCTTTCTGTGATCATATTTAACCCTTTGTTCTCATGGACTGGTGGCCAACAGACTACAAAGAGAAAGGGGACCCCACAGTTCAGGACAGTGAAAGATCCTTGTCTTAGTAAAAAGAAGAAATGGGGTGGGTGGGTGGGAGGGGAGTGCCTGAGTAACAATAGCTGAATTTGTCCTAAGGTCTCTCTAGGTGAGCACACACCTCCCCCACCCCACACAATTAAATAAAGAAAAACAAAGTTTAGGCTTCTCACATTAACTTTATCTGTTCTATCAAAATAATATAAAGTAGATAAAAAACCAAGACTATAGCTCAGAATTCTGTGCAGATTAAACAAGCTCGAACAATTTTTTTTTTAAAGCAAGAGTCATATGAGGACTATTCTCTGGGAAAAAATATTCACATTATCAAAATTCTTGAGTTCACTTGTATCCCTTTAGGAGGATTCTGATTTGATTTCAGATAGCAAAGAGCATCCTCCCCAGCTAACCCTGAGCTAAGGATTAATCAGCAAGTGTGTTAGTCAGCTCTGAGTGTCCTAACAAAATCCTTAATCTTGAACAACACACATGTATTTTGCTATTGCCACAGAGGCAAAGTTCAAAGATCCTGCATCCTGTCTTCTGATGCAAGCTCTTCTCCTGGTTCTTGACAGCTACCTTCTCTTAGACTTCCCCCTGGGCAGCAAGAGGAAGTGAGATCCCTGATGTCTTCACTCAGTAATCCTGTTGAATCACATCTCCACCCTCAGAAACTCATTTAACCTTAGCTACCTCCTTAGAGAGCCTGTCTTCACATAAAACTACACTGGAGTCAAAAACTTCAACACAGCCACTTTAGAACATGATTCAGCTTCATAGAACACAGTAAAGCAAAGTCAGAAAAACCGGCAAATATCTTCAGTACCAATCAAATCAGTGGCTCTCCACATGTGGGTCATGACCCCTTTGGAGATCAAACGACCTCTTTGTAGGGATCACTTATCAGACATCCTAAAAATCAGATATTTACAGTATGATTCAAAACAGTAGCAAATTATAGTTATGAAGTAGCAACAAAATAGTTTTAGAGTGCTAGGGGATGACCATAACAATAAAGAACTAGATTCAGGGTAGCAGTGTTAGAAAGGTTGAGAGTCACTGTATTAGAGCATTCCTTCCAAAAAAATTATATATATAAAATCATATATGCATGTGTGTATATATGTATATATATATATGTGTGTGTGTGTGATTGACAGTATATTGTGGAAGATATCACCTAAAATAAACATAGTTCCTTTGGAATTCTGAGTAAATATGAATGTGAATTTATTTATAAGAAGAAATTACATTATTTAATTCCTGTTTTTGTTTGTTTGTTTTTAAGACATGGTTTCTCTATGAAACTGAATTTACATTATTCCCTTGAATTTACAGATATTTACCTGTTTCTGCCTCCCAAATGCTGGGATTAAAGGCATGTGCCACCACTGCCTGACTTTAATTTCTGTTTTAGTTGTAGGTAGTACTCGAATAGCTCTTAGGAAGGTCATCCTAGAAGTAAATTAGCTATGTATTTTAGAGAATCTCAACTTTTTAAAGGAGTTGTGTTGAGAATAAGACTATCTCCCAAGCTGATTTTGCGCAAGTCCATATTTTGTCTTTCAGAAAAAGGGGATACAAGGCCAAGTAACCCAAAAGGATAGTTACATTTTACCCCTACATTCAGACATCCCCATTAAAATATATTAAAAGCTCTGAGAACCTTTGTAGCAAATAACCCAGCTTAATTTAGCATTTCCCAATTTTGTTAGATTTTGGAATATGCTTCAGTGAAATAAAAGCTATGGAGAACTTGTAGAGTTTGATTTCCACAGGGTAAGTTTGGGAACACATTCTATAACTGTTAATGGACTCACTTGGGGAAGGGAAATAAGACCATTAGTGTGGGTGTCGATTCTAAAACCACCAGTGGAACTTTCTGAGAACATTCTTTTCTAAATTAGGTATTTAATCTTTCTATTCTAAACTAAGTATTTAAATCTCCAGCCAGAGCATATTACACAAACATGGAAGAGGGTCACAGTTCTTACACAATGGAAGGAACCATCTAAAGTTTCATTTCTGATTATGGTTGAACCAAGAATGAAGACATTCTTTAAAAAAATGTTCTTATTAAACTTTGAGAATTTGATATGTTGTATTTTGATCATTTCATCCTCTCAGATTCACTCGCCACCCTACTTTGTGTCTTCATTTATTTTTTAAAACCATGGAATCTCAGTACTGTACATGGGAGTGTTGCCATCCACTGAATTGTAAACCTACCAGGGGTCACAACTCTTCCTTTCTGCAAGCACTTCATTAGCTGTAATTCCTCTGCAGCTGTAGAACTTTCTGCATACCTCCATACCCATGTTTGGTCTTTGTCAGACTTGAGCTTGTGCAGGTCTTAAGCATCTTATGCATGCGCCCCAACAGCTGTGACTGCGGCTACACAGCCTTGCAACTGCACTGCCATGTTCAGAAAAAATTGTCTCCTTGTCAGATACCTCCTCTGGCTCTTAGACTCTTTCTGTTTCTTAAGCACTGGGAAGCAGGGGTATTGGTAGAAGACAGCTTGTCCGTTCCCTACTGCACAGACCATAAAATAATTACACAGAAGCTATATTATTCACAATACTGTTTGGCCAATAGTCTAAGTGTATTTCTGGCATAGGCTTATATCTTATATTAACCCATTTCCATTATTTTATATTTTACCCTGAGGCTTGTGGCCTACCAGAAAGGTTCCCACTGGCGGCTCAAGTTTTTCTCCTGTGATGGCTGCGTTTTTCTCCTCTGGCAGCTCCATGGCTTCTCCTTGACTCTGCTTTCTTTCTCCCAGAATTCACTTTAGTTTTCCTGCATGCCTCTATTCTGCTAAGCCACTAGCCAAAACAGCTTTATTCATTAACCAATAAAAGTAAGACATACACAGAAGGACCTCCCACACAACAGGGGTGTGATATAGATGTCTTTTTTCTTTTTTTCTTTGTGTCTTAGTCAGTTGTGGATCTTTGTGTTTATCTTATCTACTGTAAAAATGATTCTTCTCTTATGAAATTTGAGATAAGTACCAATCTATAGATATAAAGAGATGTCATCAGGAACTAACTTAATACTATGATGGATTAGCAGAGAAATATAAGTAGGCTCCCCCTTGTAGCCCATGACTGTCTAGCTACAGGTTCTTGACCCTGATTATGGTGTGTGATATGGGTTTCATCTTGTGAAATGGGCCATAAATGGAATCAGAAAATGGTTGGTTAATCTTATACCATTGTGTCATGGTTGCACCAATCTGCTTATCTTACAAAGCACATTGTTGTAGTTGGCAGGGTTCACTGCTGAATAATATGGATGATTATTTAATTTTCACTTTGAAATTCTGATGAGCATGAGGAGTAGAACATTTAAATGCTAGAAATTGTACATAAAATATGCAATGCACAAGTTTATTTTTCAGAAAGCAGATATTCAAATAGGACAAACAGCATTTCCTTTCAAAAACTGAAGTTGTTAACATCTCCAGTGGAAATGCAACAAATTCCTTTTTTATATACAAGAGTGGAAAGGGACATATTGTGGGGCATAAGATTTCAACTAAACATCTTTGTCTAGTGACAAACAGTACATCCAGTCACCTAGCTTTGTTCTATTGGACATTACACTACCCCTGGGAAATTTCAGATAAGGAGATCAACAGCTGAATTTTACACCACAGGTACAACAGGAGGAATAACCAGCAGAATTAAATGTTTACCACTTCACATACTTGGGGAAAGGATAAATACGGCATGGAAGGTAGCTAAAAGCAACAATCAGGCCAGAGATAAGAGAGAGCATTAGTTATTCAAGGAGCAGGACTACAGTGAGAAAGAGACTTGATACATCCTTAAGATGAAGATTCATTTAGAGTATAAATTGTGCCAAGGGCAACTGTACTGAAAACATGGACATGATCTTGAGGAATGAAGACTATAGTCTACCACCAAACAAGAGTCATAGATGACTGTGAAGGCTGAAACAAACACACTTTAGATTCAGTAGAGAGTCTATATGAAGGATATGAGCCAGTGCTTTCAAAACCAAGTAATAGTAGCTTTGCCATAGTATTCAGACAAAGGTCTTTCTACAGAGATTCCAATGGAAGTAGAGAATAAAAAAATTGAGAGGATTATAATGTATATAAAATATTTTCTATCCAGTGTTCATTTTCCCCTGTGATATTTATATCTCTTATACTACAAAAGCCATTCAAAGAAAGGCATTTTAGCTTGCCTTTGAATCCCTTGTGTCACCCAAATAAAGACCAAAAGAAAAACGATGATCTGTGTGACAAGGTTACCTTGCCCCAGAGTCTGATGTGACTGGAGATTGCTTCCCAGCCCTGCTTATTCCTTTCTCCTGCAGTCTCACAGTTCATCAAGCTGAGAGGAAAGCCTGAAGCCTCCTTCCTTTGTGTTCCTCTGGGAAGTTCTTATCAGGCATGTTCCACCTGCTTACAGTCTGGCCATATCCCAGCATCAACAATGAGCTGCACACATCCCAAGCTAGCTTTCTTAAATTCCTGATCTCGCAGGATCCTGTCTATTGTTTTGATAAAAGTTTCAGTTTTAGTATTAATCCCTTTCATGCCTTTGGGTGGTATTTATCTCAATGTATACCAGCTTCAAAAAATATCTAGCACTCAAAAAGTATCCTGTCTATTGATGCCCATAAAATTTTAAGATAGTTTACAAATTTCTATGGCAACAGAACTTGATATTGGTTACATCTCTAATACTTATGAAAACATTTTTAACTTCCTGAGCTATTTTTCCCTTTTGAGAGGTGATTTTCTTCAGCAAACCCCTGCATTCTTCATAGGTAAATTTTTGTATCTCAATTCACAACTTAGGTTTGTTGCTTGTTCTAGCGAAAAAAGCAAGTTAATGACCCTGTCCTGGGTCCAGGGAGGCCTCTCCTTGCAGACTGTCACAATTTTGTTGAATCAATCCAAACATTCTTACACATCTATCACACATGAATCTCTAACTCTCTGTGGAGGCTTGAGAAACAACAGCTCCATGCTGTACTGATGACCAAAACCTGGCCATTTTCAAACACAAGTGTTCATGAACTTTGGGAATCAGCCAACTGCTCATATGTTCTGCAAAGCAGATACTGTGTTATGCTTTGGCAGACCACACTCCCTTCCTTTAGAGCACAGAAAAGCCACTTTCCCAAAACCATTGAATTAGCTCTGAACCTCAGGATTGAGTTAAATGAAACTGAGCAGAAGCAATGTGGTCACTGCAGATTGGGACAATTAAAAGAATAAAGTGAAATACATCCTTATTTCTTTGCTGTACATATAGCGAGAAGAGAGTGCCTGACTCTGACTGACATCTAATGGAAAAGGCCACAGAGACATGGACTTTAGCATCCCTCTAAGGCTATAGACACATGAACCTGCATCTCCCTCATACTGCCAGAAGTGAGAGTGTTGTTCTAAACTACTGATTTTTACATGTTGGAAGAGAACAACTCTGGATGCAGCATTAAGTGGGAATTTATAGCTAAGGAGCAAGGACAGGACCTAGAAATGGAAATTTCAATGAAAACAAACACTGAAAGCATGGATTTGGGGAATAGTAGAGATGACTCGGTAAAATGCTTGCCAGACAAAAGTGAGGACAAAAGTCTGGTCCCCAGCACTCAAATACAACAGCAACAAAAATGCAAAACAAGCAAAAAAAGAACACAAAAATCTTCAGAGAGGGTGGTGCACACTTATAATCTCAATGATGTGGAGACAGAGAAAGGCAAGTCTCTGGAGCTTATGGAAAACTGGTCTAGGTCTAGCTGAAACAGGGAGCTCTATGTCCCATTAAGAGCCCCATCATCCTTTTGGAGACTTCAAAGTTCATTTTTAGGAATTATTATAGTTCACTGCAGAAAATATAAACATTTAAAAAACATCATATGTAGCAGATCTTGGAGAGGTTAAAGGGCTATAATCTAGTAAATAAAACCAGGGTACACAGTTTATTTCTATAATTAGTTAGTGTTCCAATGGACTATTAATATCACAACAGAATATATATATATACTTTGTCCTCTTACTTCGGATGACCCATTTGTCCAGTGATCTTCAGATTCCTTAATTTCATTCCTTTATTCTCCTGGAAAAGCAATCAAGATCTGGATCAAAACGTTCTACAAATGCATCCTGTAATTTCTTTTCTACCAAAGCCAATTGTTTTTCAGCCTCAGCTGATAATTTTTTTGGACTATTTAAGTCCTTATCATAAGTTTAAAAATAAATTACTTAGTTCTTGAGTAGTTAATCCTATTGTGGGTCATAACCAGTTAATATCTTCCAACAAGCTTTTAAAATCATTTAGAGTTCATAATTGATTTCACCAGATTTGTACTTCATGTGGTTGAAACTATACTATATCCTAGATAATTAATAAAATCTTCTTTTTGTCTTTTTTCAGGAGCAATTTTTCAGCAAAGTCAAACTTTTCATTAGTCCTTCAAATATTTTTAAGATATCTGCATCTGAATAAGCTGATAAGAGATCATCAATATAATGCTAAATTATAGATTGAGGAAACTGCTTATAAATTATTTAAAATGGTTGTTGCACAAAACATTTACATAATGTAGGGCTGTTTAACATCCTTTGTGGAAGAATTTTCCACTAATACCTTTAAACAGACGGAATTACTATAAAAAGGCACTGTGAGAGCAAAATTTTCTATCCTGTTCTTATAAACAGGTAGGAAAAATTATTCTTTTAAATCCATCATTCTAAAAGATCATCCTTTAGATACTAGAAAAGGCAAGGGGATTCTGGGCTGTAAAGAGTCCATTGGTTGAATTGCCTTACTATGGCTGTTAAATCTGTTACTATTCTCCATTTTTCTATATAGGAGAATTCCAAAGACTAGTCAATTCTTCAACATGTTGAGCATTTAGCTGATCCTTTAGCAGCTTTTTAAATTCCTGTATTTTTTTTTTTGATGTAAAAGGTCATTGTTTCACCCAGAAAGATTTGTCCATCAACCCTTTTAAAGGTAGGGCTGTTGGTAATTTTGAAAGATCAGCGGCTGTTAAGCCCTGCTTATGTACAAACTGAATGATCAGTAACTGTTCTTGATCATATCTTTTAATATTTTTCTCAGAAACATGTTATTCTTGCTTTGTTACTGAGAATGGAGGAGTGTCAAACTGGGTTTTCCATTACTGTAACAAATCACATCCCCATTAATTCATTGCTATGTTAATCACATATTACTTTAATTTCCCTACCTCTCCTTATAACCTTATAACTACAGCCTACTGTGTACTTTGTTTTACCTGAGATTTACTTCAATGCCCTAGAAGCTGAATATTTGTCTTCTGAAGAGGACAATCTGGATGCTGAAATTATTTTTACATCCATGCTAATATCTAATAAAGCTTCAATTGCATTGCCATTTATTTGTACTTTTAGCTTTGGTCTTTGATGATTTATAAAGTTTTGCCAAAGTATTTGTATTACGGTCTTTCTTGAAATTTTTAATTCATCTACAGAAGCTTTTCTGGCATCCAGAGAAGTACAGTTTTTAACAATAGGCATTATGTCTTTCAATTGCTTGTTTGAGGAATTTCCCCAATGCTGACAGGGAATGATTTGGTGTGGGAGAATTGTCTGTATTCTGTCAATCATGTTTTAAATAAACTCTGA
>LOEQ01009093.1:14191-24729 GCA_001685075.1 Bramus lutescens | reverse complement strand
TTTAAATGAATACAATTTGTGTGTTGTTATTTTGGGGTATAAGCTAGCCAGGCGACAGGAAGAAGCCCGCCATTCCTCCCACAACAGACTGGGAGAGAAATGAGTTAGGGCAGCAGGATGGAGAGAGAGGACATAAGTATTACCAAGATATATTTCATATGTGCATACAATTTTTTAAAAAGTAGAAAATAAATTTTAAAAAAAGTAAGATTCAAAAGGGTCTGATTTTCTTATGACCAGGTTTTCACTCTAATGCAAACCTCACATAAGTACCTGATTAAGTAAGATTTGTCAATTATTAAAAGTTGACTAGAAACTATACAATGATATAAATATATAATGCATTTTCTGCATTATTTGGAAGTTTATAAACATTAATAAAACCACATTCATGTTTATTTTTCATTTCTCAGATTCCTACACCCACTGATGGGATTTAATATTTTAACTATAAGAAAATGTTCTATAATTTGTAGATAGACTACTTCTAAAAATTACCTTTAGTCTTGCTTTCTAAAATATTATGCTTACATTTATGAGCAACCATAAAATAAAATGATTTTTGCATTCTTCTGGAAAAAGTAATTAGATAAAGTGGGAATTGTGTAAGAAATAACATAATTTAAATTTAGACAGATATATTTATGTGTTTTCAAGACACTGATATGTCTCCATAAATTGTAACTCCCTGGCCCAGGCAAGAGTAATTTCCAAGACTAATCCCACTGCCCATTCTGCTGACTTGTTTGCAGATTAAAATATGGAGGTATCAGAGGAATCATTAAGTGATTTTGACTTTTATCTCTTGGCCTTAGAAACATATTGATAGTGGTGGTAAAGAAATAAGTTTTGAAGCATATGGAACCAGGTGTTAATCTGTGCAGAAATTTCTTGGATCAGCAGATTTATCAAATTCTGTGTAGAAGGTTCAGGTCTCCTGAAATTTGATTAAGATAGAGCAGTGCTTCTATAGAATATGCTTGAAACTGCCACTATTATAGATGGGGCACACTATCTTCATATTATTAAAATTTCACTATAGAGTAGATATGTTTGAACCTAAATACTTATGTGAGATGAAAATGCCCAAACTAAGTTTCTCAGAAAAGCTTTGATTTAAAATTATTAGATTTGGAAATCAAACACACACACACACACACACACACACAACTTACACACACACACTCACACACATGGGGATTGGAGTTATGGATCAGCAGTTCAAAGCATATATTGTTTCTGCAGAAAACCTGAGTACTGTTCCTAACACACATGGTATCTAGAGACTCACAACTAATTTCAATTCCTGTCCTCTTTTGGCATTTGTGAACATCTGCACTTACATGCTGAAACACACATACACATAAATTAAACATAAAATATTTTAATTTTTAAATTTATTGTTTATTTTTAATCTATCTTTTCTCATTCTACATACAAATCCCAGTTCCCACTCCTTCACCTCCTCCCATTCCCTCCAGCTTCCCCTCCTATCCCCATCCACTCACCAAGGGTAAGGATTCCCATGGGGAGTCAACAAAGACAAGCATATAGCTTTGAGGCAGGACCAAGGTCCTCCCCACTATATCTAGGCTGAGCAAGGTATCCCTCCAAAGAAAATGGGTTCCAAAAGGCCAGTGCAAGCAGTAGGGATGAATCCTAGTCTCAATGCACATGCCCTACAGTCTACCCTAGCCGTACAACTAACACCACATTCAGAGGGCCTAGTTTAGTCCTGTGCTGGTTCCTTCTCTGTCAGGCTGGAGTTTGTGGGCTCCCATCAGCTCAGTTTAGTGGATATCCCCATCACGGACTTGACTTCTTTGCTTGTATTCTCACTCCTCCCACTCTTTCGACTTTGGGAGCTCAACCCAGTGCTCCTCTGTGTATCTCTTCATTTGCTTCCATCAGTTGCTGGATTAAGGGTCTATGGTAACATTTAAGACAGACATCAAACTGATTACATGGCAAGGCCAGTTCAGGCACTTCCTCCACTATTGCTTAGGCTTTGAGCTGGGATCATCCTTGAGGTTCATGGAAATTTCTCTATTGTCAGGTTTCATGCTAACCTCATAACGGCTCCCTCAGTAAAGATATCTTTGTCCTTGCTCTCCCTCTCTGTCTTTCCCCAATCATGACCATCCCATTCCTTCAAGTTCTCCTCCTCCTTGCCCTTCTCACAGTCTCTTCCCCTTCTCCTCTCCCTCCCAATTTCCTCAAGATTTCTTGTCCTTTGCTCTACAGCTACTATCCACTTATGAGTGAGTACATACCATGCTCATCTTTCTGGGACTGGTTTACCTTTCTCAGGATGTTTTTTTCTAGTGCCATCCATTTGCCTGAAACTTTCCAGATGTCATTTTTTTAACCACTGAGTAGTACTCCACTGTGTAAAGGTACCACATTTTCTTTATCTATTCTTAAGTTGAGGGGTATCTAGGTTCTTTCCAGGTTCTGACTATCATAATTATTGTTTTTATGAACATATTTGAACAAATTGCTCATTCTTTGGGTATATGCCCAAGAGTGGTATTGCGGGATCTTGAGGTAGATTGATTCTCAATTTTCTGAGAAACCATCATACTGATTTTCAAAGTTGTGGTACAAGTTTGTATTCCCACCAGCAATGGAGGATTGTTCCACTTACTCAGCATCCTCTAAAGCATAAGCTATCATTGGTGTTTTTGATCTTATGCATTCTGACTGGTGTAAGATGGTATCTCAGAGTTGTTTTGATTTATATTTCCCTGATGACTAAGGATGGAGAATATTTCCTTAAGTGTCTTTTGGCCATTTGATAGTCTTTTATTGAGAATTTTCTGATTAGATTTGCACTCCATTTTTAAAATAGGAGTATTTTGTATTTTGATGTCTAATTTCTTGAATTCTTTATATATTTTGAAAATTAGTTCTCTGTCTGATTGTCTGATGTGGGGTTGGTGACAATCTTTTCCCATTTAGAAGGCTGTTTTATTTTTCTTATTGACATTCCCTTTGCTTTATAGAAACTTCTCATTTTCAAGAGGTCCCATTTATTTATTGTTGCTCTCAGTGCCTGTGGTATTGGTGCTATATTTAGGAAGTCGTCTCCTGTGCCCATGCATTGAAGGATACTTCCCAGTTTCTTTTCTATCAGTTTCAGTGTGGTCGGATTTCTGTTGAAGTCTTTAATCCATTTGGACTTGAGTTCTGGTAGAATTCTGCACTGAAACCATCTGGTTCTGGGCTTTTTTGGGGGAGGAGGCTATTGATGACACTTCTATTTCCTTGCAGGTTATAGGCTTATTTAAATTGTACTCTGGTCTTGATTTGATTTTTAGTATGTGGTACCTTTCTAGAATAATTGTTCATTTTTGTATATTTTCCAATCATGTGGAGTACAGGTTTTTGTAGTATTACCTAATGATTCTCTGGATTTCCTCGGTTTATGTTGTTATGTCCTCCTTTTCATTTCTGATTTTGTTAATTTTGATGCTCTCTCTGTCTGCCTTTTGATTAGTTTGGCTAAGGATTTGTCTATCTTGTTGATTTTCTCAAAGAACCAACTCTTTGTCTCATTAATTCTTTTTATTGTTTTCTTTGTTTCTATTTTATTGATTACAGTTCTCAATTTGATTATTTCCTGTTGTCTACTCCTCCTGGGTGAGTTTGTTTCTTTTTGTCCTGTGGCTTTCTTGTGTAGTGTTAAGTCACTTGTGTGAGATTACTCCACTTTCTTTATGTAGGCACTTAGTGCTATGAACTTTCCTTAGCACTGCGTTCATAGTGTCTCAAAAGTTTGGGTATGTTGGGCCTTCATTTTCATTGAATTCTAGAAAGTCTTTTAATTTCTTTCTTAATTTCTTCTTTGATGTAGTAGTGATTCAATTGAGCACTGTTCAATCTCCATGACTTTGTATACTTTCTGCAATTAGTGTTGTTGTTGAATTCTAACTTTAAGTCATGCTGATCTGACAAGATACAAGAAGTTATTGCAATTTTTTGTATCTCTTGAGGTTTGCTTTGTTACTGAATATGTGGTCAATTTTAGAGGTTTCATGAAGTGCTGAGAAGAAGGTATGTTCTTCTGTGTTCGGGTGAAATATTCTAGAGATGTCTGTTAAATCCATTTGAGTCGTGGCATCTGTTAGTTCTCTTATTTCTTTGTTAAGTTTTTGTCTGGTTGACCTGTCTACTGGGGAGAGTGAAGTATTGAGATCTACTATTAGTGTGTGAGATTGATGTGTGATTAAAGCTTTAGTGTTTCTTTTACATATGTGGTTGCTCTTGTACTTGGGGCATAGATGTTCAGGTTTGAGACTTCATCTTGATGGAGTTTTCCTGTGATGAATATGAAGTGTCCTTCTCCATCAATTCTGATTGATTTTAGTTTGAAGTCTATGTTGTTAGATATTAGAATATCTGCACCCACTTGCTTTTAGATCCATTTGATTGGAAAATCTTTTCCCAACCCTTTACTCTGAGGTAATGTCTGTCTTTGAGTTTGAGGTGTATTTCTTGTATACAGCAGAAGGATGGATTCTGTTTTTGTATCCATTCTGCTAGCCTGTGTCTTTATATAGGTGAATTAAATCAATTGATAATAAGATAATAATGACCAGTGAATGTTAATTCCTGTTATTATTATTTTTTTGGTGGTAGTGTTTGCGTCTTTCCCTTTTTGGGGTTTGTTGGTGTAGAGTTATCTGTTGCCTGAGTTTTTGGGTGCAGTTAGCTTCATTGAGTTGAAATTTTCCTTCTAGTACTTTCTCTAGGGCTGAATTTGTGGATAGTTATTGTTTAAATCTGGTTTTGTTATGTTATATTTTGATTTCTCCATCAGTGGTGATTGAAAGCTTTGCTGAGTATAGTAGTCTGGGTTAGTTTCCATGACTCTTAGTGTCTTCAGCACATCTGTCCAGGATGTTCTGGCTTTCAGGGTTTTCACTGAGAAGTCTGGTGTAATTCTAATAGGTCTGCCTTTACTTGTTGCATGGCTTTTTTCCTTTGCAGCCCTTAATATTCTCTTTTTTTCTTAATTCTGTAAGTTTTGTGTTTTGATTATTATATGGCCAGGGCACTTTTTTTAACTAGTCTATTTGGTATTCTCTATGCTTCTTTCACCTTCATAGGAATATTCTTTAGGTTGGGAAAGTTTGCTTCTACAATTTTGAGGAATATATTTTCTGTGCTTTTGAGCTGGATTTCTTCTCTTTCTTTTATCTGTGTTATTCTTAGGTTTGATCTTTCCATGGTGTCCCATATTTCCTGAATGTTTTGTGTTAAGAATTTGTTGAATTTAATGTTTTATTGTATCAATAAATCTATTTCCTCGATAGTATCTTCAACACCTGAGATTCTCGCTTCTATCTCTTGTGTTCTGTTGGTGATGCTTGCATCTGTGGTTCTTATTCATTTACCCAGATTTTCCATTTCCAGAATTGCCTTGGTTTCTGTTTTCTATTTCAGTTTTCAAGTTTTGAACTGTTTGTTTCACCTGTTTGATTATTTTTTCTTGGTTTTCTTTAAGAGATTTACTGATTTCTTCCAAATTTTTGTTTGTCTGTTCCTCCATTTCTTTAAGAGAATTTTTCATTTCCTCTTTAAGAGTCTCTATCATCCTCATGAAGTTATATTTAAAATTGTTTTGTTCTGCTTCATCTGGGTTAAGATGATCAAGTCTTCCTGTTGTATGACCAATGGGTTCTGGTGTTACCATGTTGCTTATTGGGCTCTTGAATAAATTCTTGCATTGGCACCAACCCATTTCTTCCTCCGATCGGTGCTGGCAATGTCTTTGCCTCTTGACCCAATCCCTCATGTGCTGTCTGTGTCTTAGACAGCTGCACTTGCTCTGCTCTGTGCTGTCACTGTCTGTCTCTCAGGGAACCACTAGGTCACTCTTGGCCTGCTCTCTTGGTCAGCTCTCTTGGCTTGTTCTGGGTAGTGGAAGCCTGTGCTTCAGAGTTCCTCTGAGTTCACAGAGAATGGGTGGGTTTCGAAGCAGAGTGGAACTCATAGCTTACAGGGTCCATGGGGTGCGGGTGTTAGAGCAGTGTACCTGCAGGAATCTTGCCTGCTGGTTGGCTGGCTGGCTAGTGAAATTGAGAAAGGTGGGGGAGGGGCCCAGCTGTACTGCACTGAGGGCCTAGAGAGTGTAGTGCCCAGCTGGATGGGTCATCATGCATATCTTCTTGGTCTGCTTGCGCAGTTGCAGCCTGTGCTTCGTAGTTCCTCTGAGGTTACAGGGAATAGAAATAAAATAATTCAAAATGAATATTTGGATACATAAGAACCATTTTTAAAAACTCAACAAAGAATGTAACTTGTCATTAAGTGTCTGGGGGGGGTGTTTTTTTAAGCTAGTTAAGAAAGGCTATCTCATAAATATCACAGCATACAACTTCCACAAAATGATTTCAGAAACTAATAATGAATAAACAAAATAATCAAAGCATTTGGAAGCTACAAACACATTCCTTTTTAACTTTTGGTTCAGAAAGCTAGTTGTGGACTCTACAGAAAAAAAGTGACAAGATTATATATCCAAGTATGTAGGCACAGCTAATGAAAAAAATCAGACAAAGAATAGCAGTAGTGAATATTTTCATGATGAAAGGAAAATACTAAGTAAAGTACCCATTTAATTAAATAACAAGAAAGTACAATATTTGAATTTGAAAATATTATCAGCAACAAAGACGCTTACCAGGAGCAGGAAAGATAGTTCAGTTGCGAGTGTACTTGATGCTCTTGCTAAAGTCCCAATTACGGTTCTCAGCCCCCATGTTGAAGATTACAGCTGCCTATAACTTTAGCTCTAAGTCCTCTGTTCTCCAAAGCCACATATACATGCACATACATACACACAGTTAGAAACATTGAAATATATTTAAGAAGTCTTTTAAAATTTCCGAACAAGAAAATTTAAAGAGAAAAATTGAAAATGAATTAGAAAAACGTTACAAAGAACTACTTGAGTACTCCAGGCCACCCGGCTAGCTTTGACCTGCAATAATTATACAGAAACTGTATTAATTATATCACTACTTGACCCATTAGCTCTAACTTCTTACTAGCTAACTCATATATTAATTTAACCCATTTATATTAATCTGAAAATGACCACATGGCTGTGGCTTACCGGCAATTTTCCAGAATGACTGACTCTGGTGGTAGCTCCATGGCTTCTCTCTAGCCCCACCCTTCTTTCTCCCAGCATACAGTCTAGCTTCCCCTAACTAGTTCTTTTCTTCCCTGCCATGGGCTCAAAGCAGTTCTTTATTCATTAACCAATATAAGCAACACATAGACAGAAGGACCTTCCACACCAGAAAAATAAGCATTTAAAAGTTGGTAAAACAAAGACTACATTGGTTGTTCAAAATGATCAATCCCTAAGATGGGGGGAGGCTTTCTGCAGTCTGTTCTGAGTACTTCAAAATAGAAGTAGTTAAGAAATACTGTATGGGAGTTTCTAAGTGTAATAACGTGTGAAAATTGGATTTTTTTTTAAAAATGGGAGTCTGGATTATTTCCACATTTGACGGCCAGAGGCCAGTAAAGATAACCATATTGCAAGAACACAAGAATCAATAGAAGAAAGTGGAGCACACACTGATAAATAACCTAAAACCAGGATATGGAGAGATTGGTGTGATTGCTCAAACCTGTAATGCCATTGCTTGGGAAGCAAAAGTAGAAAGATTGTTAAAAGTCTGAGGTTAGCTTAGGTTATATGGTAAGTTCTAGGTCATCTGGGTTATACATTAAAATTCTTGGTCAAAACAAAACAAAGAAAAAAACAGCAAAAAGGAGGGGTAACTATTGTGTTACAGCAGGAGGAGAAAAAGTAGACGGGTTAACACACTTAAGTTTTAAAGTGATGGAAGTGACAGGGAGTCAAGGGAGGTAAAAGCACAATAGAGTGTCTCTCTCCACATTGTTGAGAAATGACAAATTTCAAATTGCACTTAGGTGGAAGGAGGCAAGGTTTAAGGTTAGGAAATAGTGTCAAGCCCTCACAGTCACTGCCGCAAAAGGTTTGATCCTAGGGTCTCTAGGGAGACACTGCCTAGTTAAGAGGCAATTACAAGAGAAGCCAGGAGTTAGCACCTTGGGTGATAAGATCCAGACCCCCCTGGAGCTATGTTGCTCAACAGGGCCATATTGAGAAGATTCCTTTCAGATCCAAAAGCCATTGAAGGCAGCCATAATTCAGGATGTGAGTTTACTCCAAAGCCTGCTGCTGCTTGGAGAAGGTCACCCAATGCCTACTTCAGAGATTAGAAGGTTTGTAAATGGTATGGCCTGGCAAAGGACTGTGGAGGGCAGATGAAAGCACGCAATTTATAACTTCACAGGAATTCACTTAACAATAATTATGCAAGCTTTGCAGGAACCTTAGCTATATATACATTGCCAAATAGGAAACTTGAATAAGTAACTTAGAATTTTAAAAGTTGTCCTATATTGAATAAAATGCTGGATAAATAGCTCAGCAGTGAAGAGCATTAGTTGCTTTTCAAAGGACCAGTTCAGGTCTCAGCACCCACCCACATATTTAACTCTAGTTCTAAGGGATCCAATGCTCTCTTCTAGCCTCCAAGAAAAACTCTACACACACACTTACACAACACATAATAAATACACAAGCCATTATAAAGCTCATAAAAGGATTATTAGAGGTTATGAAAGTGACATTATATGCCAATGTCGATTCATTATAAACGGATAAATAAATTTAGACCACTACATTTATAATTTCAATGGGACTTCTATATTTTTTTAAAAAGTCATATTAAGATTTGATAATGCATAAAGATTTGATTAAGTCATTGAAATAGCAAGCATAAGTGAAGGAAAATCGAACCTTCAGAACTTAATGCATTTAAGCTACAATAGTTAAGATAAAACTAAACTACGGCTATGATATTAGTCACATAAAAACTAACTACCCAGAAACAATCATCACAAGAGAGTGCTGCAGAGAACATAAGTGTATGTGCACATGTTCACCTGCATGCTCTTCATTTAAGATTTCATGAGATTAGTGTGGTATCTATTCTTGGTTGTTAACTTGACTACATCAGGGATGAACAAAACCCAAATGGTTGGGTACACCTCTGAGGAATTTTTTTTTAAACTAAATCATTTGAATAGAAAGACCAATTTCCAATCCAGATATTTAAGGTGGGATGATACAGCTTTAATCTGGAATACAGCTTCCACTGGAGGCCTCTGTAAAGGACATTGAAGAAGAAAGCTTTTGCTCTTTGCCTGTTTCCCCACACCTTACTAGTAAGTCCATTACTTCTCTAGCATTAGAGCCTAGTTCTCTAGGACTTCAGTGTATACTGAAGACCAGCTGAGATATCCAGTCTAGTGGCCTGAACAACTACTGCATTCTTGGACTTTCTGTTGCTCATTGGCAGCCATTGTTTGATTAGTTGGACCACAGCCTGTCAGTCATTTTAATAAATCACTTTGCTATAAATATATAGAGATTCATTTTATAAGTTCTTTTGCTTGAGGGGGCATTGACAATACCAGTGGCTTTTAAAGAGTAGAAATATAAAGAGATAATTCCATTACTTACTTGGAAAGATATCTTCAACAAAAACAAAATAGATTTAGAGTTTATCTTTCCAAGAGATCTTCAATCAAAAAATTAAATTGGTATATATTTAAATGTAAAGCTATAGACAATTTAACAATTATAAAAATGTGCAAATTCATGCTAAAATAATAGAGAGTAGATAGATAGTAAGAGGGAAGCACTCAAGGCAGAAATAATAGAGTGATACTTGGGCATCTAAATAACTAGGTAGAGTCCACAATATGTAAAGTGTTCTAAAACATTAGAATGTTAATGTTATTTCTGGGTTATTGGAAATCAGTGGTGTCAGAGATGGGGTGGATAAGCAGGGCTCTGACTGTAAAGGATGAGACCACTAGGACCCTTGTGATGAATAAAGATACAGAGTCCTTGTAATGTATATACAAACCAATGTAAGTAACACTGAAACTCTGCGCCATTGTGTTGTAATCACATAATGCACAAATATGGCAGAAAGCTAGATGAGTTAATAAGGAAATCTTTGCATTCTTTCAACAGATTCTTGTGGATGTATAATTATGCCACAGTGTTTAAAAAACATCAGACGATATTCAGTTTTATAGACAACTACTTTGCACAAATATTCACACTACTTGCTATATATTAAATAAAAGTGTCCAGTGATCTTTCTTCATCCATCAGTAATCAGTATTTAATGAGTAAAGCAGAAAGGAGACCTCTGGGTTATGTAAAACAATAACCTTGGGGCTGCAGAGATGGCCCAGTAGTAGTAAGAGATTTTACTGTTCTCTAGTTCCATCCATTTTCCTGCAAAATRCWAGATGTCGTTWTTTTTTTCTGCTGTGTAGTACTCCATTGTGTAAATGTACCAAATTTTCCTTATCCATTCTTCAGTCGAGCAGCATTTAGGTTGTTTTCAGGTTCTTGCTATGACAAACAATGCTGCTATGAACATAGTTGAGCACATGTCCTTGTGGCA
>LOEQ01009093.1:0-13012 GCA_001685075.1 Bramus lutescens | reverse complement strand
TACATATGTGAGTTGTGTGTGTGTGTGTGTGTTTATCAAACAGCTGTTTTCAATGGACCTCTGAGACTTTCTGATTCCCAAATCTAAACGGCTTCTTGCACATCAATATAATGTGCCATCAATGATGTCCCATTGACTAATGCATGAAAGTAACATTGGACATTGTCATTTGTATTAACCTTCAGTATCTGTTGTGAAGGCTTGCAGGCTATTTATATAACCAGCTGTGTGGTTGTGTCTTTCCAGGAAGAGAGAGCCCTTACTTCTCCCATCCTTGACTGAAACAACATTGTCAATCTTGTTAACAGTGAATAAGAATATTAGAGACACATGTGACAACTGAGGTAGAAAAATTAGGTCCCTGCTGGCAATTACCCATCAGAGCAGATTGACTGATGGCCAGAGCTAAAACGCATGTAAACTGTCAGCCGTCATAACGGGGCAAATATCACAGAACTACAGTGCAAAGTCAGGTAAAAATCCACTTCTCACTGTTGGGGACCTGCCCTCAGTGCCCCACATTCATAATCCTCTCCCATCAAGCCAGGTCTACACATTCAGAGACGTCAATCATTCTAACAGTCAAATATATATCCTGTCAAATACATTCAATGGCCCTCATGATAAGTTGACGAGAAGTGACATGCTACACATGATTGAGTAGAAAAGGCATGTGATATACAATTTCTGCTATCACATTTGTCTTTCCATTTCTATATCTAGGTGACAGACTTAACCTTGATATGTCCTAGATTTAGTTGTTACAGCCAATTAATAGGCAGTACAAACATGAAAAATTAATATTTATTAAAATACATGTAAAACATTACTGAAGATATACCAGAGAAGTCAAAAGAGAGAATTATGCTCTTTTGTGATGCATAAAATAAGTTTTATTGTATGCTGAAAATAAGTTTCATTGACAAAAACAACCTGAAGCATGAATGTGCACTTTAAATTTGCCCAAAGTGGGCAAAGCATCTTAAAGAGTCTGTACCATGCAAATAGATTCTGTACCTTGTACTGTTTCAATCACCATTACTGTGATGACATGATCCTCATTATTCTCATGAGAATAAATGGATTCATCATTTTCTTTACCTTAATATTTTCTTGAAAATTTTACCATCAGAATTTCACATCAGTTGTTGGTATTGGATCATCAACTAGACCACTGAAAGCTCTTGCTTTCTTCTAGTTGTGGAGAAGTGGCCCTACTCCATGCTGTCTGCTCCATTGGTTGAGCTAGCCAGGGCAATGCTGGAGTTCTTTCCTSGGTGGCGAAGATGAGYGGAAGCTGACAGGCTAACCAAACCAGCTACKACCTAGGTCCAGWRTCAGGCTACTTCAAGATAGCCCACCGAACATCCACGTCATCAATGAGCTGCTAGAGCACGCGAAGGAACCAAACGTGCAGATCCAAAGCTACAGGGTCCCCTTGACACAAGCCAACAATAGAATATATAAGAGGAGTCCCAGTTAGGGCCTAGAATCTAACTAAAGTTCTAGCTAAAGATAGCAGCCTCAAACCAAACCAAAGACTCATTGCAATGAAACCTTACAAGCAAAGGTATATGGACTAAAGAGCATGCTGTGTTACTCACTGGGCCACACTACAGTTTCTATTTTTAATGTTTTTCTTTTGTTTGCTGGTTTGTTTCAATTTGAGGGGACTTTATTTTTAAACTTTGCTTTGTGGGGATCTTGCAAGAGCAAAGAGTTCAAGAAGCAAGGGGTCATGGAGATGAGTGGAATTAGGGTGCATGATGTAAAATTCACGAACGATCATTAAAAAGTTAAATTTAAAAAGGGAGCCATTCTTGGTCCCTTTCCATTAAAGAGAAAGTTTATATAAATTATTTCTCCCTTTTAATGCATCTATGGTTTTAACATAATCCTATCTCTTCAGGTGTTGAAAGCTATTAAGCATTAACAAAAGGGGCATTGAGGATCGAATGAGGACATGAGACCACCCTCTCATACCCTTATAAAGGCAGTTAATGAAGTTTCAGTTTCTTTTTCTTCTCCACTTCGGTGGTAGGAAGATGAAATATGCCTTCCCTTTTTGAAAGTCTTCACCAGTGAATCCTCCACCACCTTGAACTATAATTTCTATGTTCTCCAAACTATATGTAAATAAATTTCTATATTTTATAAAAAGTTACTATGACTCAAATATTTTAACATAACAGTAAAGGACTAAAAATATTATCTGGCAATTCAAATACACTTTATCCTGCTAGTTAATACCATAAAAACTTTGAATTTGAGATGGGCTTTGATGTCAAGTCTGAACTGATGACCTTGTAACCCATTTTCTGATTTTGTTATTGTTACAGGAGCTATTTAAAAGTTCTGTATTGTAATTCCTTAACAGATATATGTTCTATAAGTACTTTCTCTCAAGTACACATGTTTATTCTCTTAGTTTCCCATAATTCATAAAAATGTATAATATTATATTCCAATGTATCTGGTATTCATGATGTTCCTATGCTCATGTGTTTTTTCTAAAAAAAAAATCACTTGCCAAAAATCAATGACTTGAACGGTTTTTCTGTTTTCTCCCAAGAGATTCATGTCCTATGCTTGGGCTTTTGTCCTTTTTGGTTTAAAGTCTCACTCTGCAGAAAAAGAGTTATACTTCATTTTTTTCCACATTTTTGCATAGTTTAGAGATCAGAGACCCTCACTTTCTATAAAGGTATTTCTATTCTAGTTAATTTTTATATTGTTTCAATAAGTGTGATTGATTACAAAGACTTTTACATGGGTGTGCACACCTGTGACTTCATACTCATTGTTCAGACATTTGTTAATATGAACAAATACCTGAGAGAAACAAATTAAATAATGAAATGTTTTTTGGGGAGTTGTTTGCTCCTTTGGTAGGTTGGCTTGTCAATTAATTTTCTATTTTGTTTCAGAGTTATGGGAAGTTCAGTCTATGGTTGACATACTGCATTTTTTCTAGGTTATGGAGAGGTAACATGATTAAAGGCTTTTTGAGCAAAAATCTCACCTTCTCGTATACAGCAAGAGAGAAAAGAAGAGGAGAAGAAATAGAAAGCAGAAATGGGGAGGTAGAAGATAGGGAATGGTCCAGAACTATGGTGTATCTTTTGAGAACACAGCATAATTATCAAAGTCTCTTAACAAAAGCCCTCCTAATGAAGGTATCAATCTTACCCAACATAGTAACACCTACCACCAAGCAGAGGTCAAATCTTTAAAGCAAACCTTTGGAGATATTTCATATTTAAACAATATTTAGTTTTACTGTCCACTTGATACAAACTTAGACATACTTGGAAGTAGATAATATCAACTNTCAGGCTACTTCAAGATAGCCCACCGAACATCCACGTCATCAATGAGCTGCTAGAGCACGCGAAGGAACCAAACGTGCAGATCCAAAGCTACAGGGTCCCCTTGACACAAGCCAACAATAGAATATATAAGAGGAGTCCCAGTTAGGGCCTAGAATCTAACTAAAGTTCTAGCTAAAGATAGCAGCCTCAAACCAAACCAAAGACTCATTGCAATGAAACCTTACAAGCAAAGGTATATGGACTAAAGAGCATGCTGTGTTACTCACTGGGCCACACTACAGTTTCTATTTTTAATGTTTTTCTTTTGTTTGCTGGTTTGTTTCAATTTGAGGGGACTTTATTTTTAAACTTTGCTTTGTGGGGATCTTGCAAGAGCAAAGAGTTCAAGAAGCAAGGGGTCATGGAGATGAGTGGAATTAGGGTGCATGATGTAAAATTCACGAACGATCATTAAAAAGTTAAATTTAAAAAGGGAGCCATTCTTGGTCCCTTTCCATTAAAGAGAAAGTTTATATAAATTATTTCTCCCTTTTAATGCATCTATGGTTTTAACATAATCCTATCTCTTCAGGTGTTGAAAGCTATTAAGCATTAACAAAAGGGGCATTGAGGATCGAATGAGGACATGAGACCACCCTCTCATACCCTTATAAAGGCAGTTAATGAAGTTTCAGTTTCTTTTTCTTCTCCACTTCGGTGGTAGGAAGATGAAATATGCCTTCCCTTTTTGAAAGTCTTCACCAGTGAATCCTCCACCACCTTGAACTATAATTTCTATGTTCTCCAAACTATATGTAAATAAATTTCTATATTTTATAAAAAGTTACTATGACTCAAATATTTTAACATAACAGTAAAGGACTAAAAATATTATCTGGCAATTCAAATACACTTTATCCTGCTAGTTAATACCATAAAAACTTTGAATTTGAGATGGGCTTTGATGTCAAGTCTGAACTGATGACCTTGTAACCCATTTTCTGATTTTGTTATTGTTACAGGAGCTATTTAAAAGTTCTGTATTGTAATTCCTTAACAGATATATGTTCTATAAGTACTTTCTCTCAAGTACACATGTTTATTCTCTTAGTTTCCCATAATTCATAAAAATGTATAATATTATATTCCAATGTATCTGGTATTCATGATGTTCCTATGCTCATGTGTTTTTTCTAAAAAAAAAATCACTTGCCAAAAATCAATGACTTGAACGGTTTTTCTGTTTTCTCCCAAGAGATTCATGTCCTATGCTTGGGCTTTTGTCCTTTTTGGTTTAAAGTCTCACTCTGCAGAAAAAGAGTTATACTTCATTTTTTTCCACATTTTTGCATAGTTTAGAGATCAGAGACCCTCACTTTCTATAAAGGTATTTCTATTCTAGTTAATTTTTATATTGTTTCAATAAGTGTGATTGATTACAAAGACTTTTACATGGGTGTGCACACCTGTGACTTCATACTCATTGTTCAGACATTTGTTAATATGAACAAATACCTGAGAGAAACAAATTAAATAATGAAATGTTTTTTGGGGAGTTGTTTGCTCCTTTGGTAGGTTGGCTTGTCAATTAATTTTCTATTTTGTTTCAGAGTTATGGGAAGTTCAGTCTATGGTTGACATACTGCATTTTTTCTAGGTTATGGAGAGGTAACATGATTAAAGGCTTTTTGAGCAAAAATCTCACCTTCTCGTATACAGCAAGAGAGAAAAGAAGAGGAGAAGAAATAGAAAGCAGAAATGGGGAGGTAGAAGATAGGGAATGGTCCAGAACTATGGTGTATCTTTTGAGAACACAGCATAATTATCAAAGTCTCTTAACAAAAGCCCTCCTAATGAAGGTATCAATCTTACCCAACATAGTAACACCTACCACCAAGCAGAGGTCAAATCTTTAAAGCAAACCTTTGGAGATATTTCATATTTAAACAATATTTAGTTTTACTGTCCACTTGATACAAACTTAGACATACTTGGAAGTAGATAATATCAACTGAGGGATTGTTTTCATCAGATTGGACAGTGAGTGTATCTGCAGAAGTAATTTTTATTGCTAACTATTATTCAAAGACTCAGCCCACTGTGGGTGGTACCACACCTGGGAAAGAGGTTCTGGGCTATATAAGAATGACATATGAGCAAACCAAGAGAAGCAAGCTAGTAAGCAGCATCCTTTTATGGCTCTCTATATCAGTCCCTGCTCCCTGGCTTGAATTCAAATAAACACTTTCTTAAAGGTTTTTGTTTTTGTTTTTCTAGTGTGTTAGTTGCAGAAAGCAAAGTAGAGCACTATATCAAGAAATATGCATATTAACCCACCCTAATTATACCAACTGTGCATTAGGATGAATGAATTTCTTTCATAATCACTTGGAGAACTTTTTAATGCAAAATTTCTGGTCATCATTCTCAGAATTTCTTATTATATATGGTACCTTCTAGAAGTCAGATTTGTCAATGATTGCAAACTATGGTAAATGTTTTCATCTGGACCTGCTCTGCTATGTCTTTTGTTTTCTTCAACAAAAATATAATAATCATCATTGATATGATTCTATAATGCTTAATCATGTTTATTTATTTGTAATATTAATTCTTCATAAATTATTTTTGATACATCATTTTTGTGGTCTTAAATTGCTAGGATCATAAAAAGATGCTTTGTATACATGACTAGACTGACTATTAAGAATGTCAGGTTGACACACAAAGCTCTGAATTCAAATCCTTGTTTCTAGAACATTCACAGATCATAATGCATCTTCAGATTAGACAGATCAAAGGTTATATCCCCATGTGACCTAATACTTTAAACAAAATTGTAACATTTGCCCTGCCAAATAGAAGACACATGGCTACAGCAGGTATTGCTCTTTGTCCATCTTACAATGTCAGACTGAATTTTCATGTTACCAACAGCTATAACCTAGTGAGGTCTTGCTCTATGTTTGACTGTTGTTGTTGTCCTCTTTTCTTTTATTTTTTAATTTGATGGCCCTCTTGATTTCTGGAAGACAGATCAGAGCAAGATGGTACACCTAATTGTGTTCAAACTCTTTCCTGAAATTTTTTTTATAAAACACTTAAGCAAAAGTATGAAAATAAAATGAATCATGAGCAACAAATTTGTTATTGTTTGCATATCACAAATCTTGACTCTATAAAACTGACAGAATATGGTAGGAATGATGACAAATGTTCACCACCTTGTTTGATGAAAAGACTCAGTGCATGCTGTTCTGGTAAGTACCTTCCTATTGCAAATCCATCTGTCATTGACAGACACTGAAATCTGGATGCATTGTTGCCCCTTCTCCCAATTCCATTGGTATTTTAATGAGAATTGAGAAAAGAGACCAGGTGAGATCAGGTCATGTGCTATTTCCAACAAGAAGGCTCATCCTGAGTCCAGCCCTTTTAGATATACAAAAAAGCTAATGTCATTCCAATTTATACCAAGTAATCCAAATTGGAAAAATACTGAAATGTATCAACCAAATTCTAATTAATCAGCTAATACAAATATATGCAACTTAAAGACGTAGAAGTAGACTGGTCTTATCATTATTGATGTTGTGTGAATTTTTACATGCATATGTATGTATGTAGTATGCGTGTCCGTAAAGTAAGGACCATAGATTGAAGTAGGAATGTCTCCTTCAATGTTTTCTCACTTTACTTATGAGACAGGGTCCCTCTCTCACTGAGTGTGGAGCTTGCTATTTCAACAGTGCTGACCAGGCCACTGGGAAGAAGGAGGGAAGAAGAGCAAACAGGTTGCATAAAATTCTCTCCAGCACTCTCTGTGTATGTTTGCTTGTGTTTGTGGGACTTCCAATGAATTAGCAAAAAAAGAAAAGTTAATAAGAAAGCAAGATGTGTCAATTTGTGTAGGAGTTCTAGAATACAGGTGATGAGTTGACAAGCTCATTAGACAAAAATGCATGGAAGAGAGGAATGAGGCGAGGGAACACAGAATGGACACTTACAGTGAAGAAATAAAAACAGAGACATATTGTTTTACTGAGGTATTACTGAATTTTCTAATTTTATTTCTGGATTTCTGAAAAATACCCTGACGAAAACAACTCAGGACAGAAAGGAGTTTATCAGACTTTTTACCTGTGGGAAAGTCAAAGCAAGAACTACTCACATCACATTCACAGTAAAGAACAGACAGAAATGGATTCCTGGAAATGAATACTTATTGTTGAGCTCAGCTTGACTTCTTTCTTATTAATTTCAGAAGCTTTCACCAAGAGGATATTGACTCCCACAGTGGCTGAGTCTTCCCACATCAGTTAATCAATTAAGTCACCCTTAGACATACCCATAGGCCGATCCTATATAGACAATCCTCCAGAGAGTCTCTTCCCAGATGGTTCTTGGTTGTCTCAAGTTGAGAATTAAAACTCAGCTTCACTGATCGACTGTGTGTTGGAATCATTTGACCAAAATTGCAGTGAGCTGATAAATCATTTTTATTTTCAAACTGAGAGTTCCTAGAAATATCATACATAAAGCCCTCACCGAGAGCAGCAATCCAGAGAGCAGGCTCTGGACCTCATCGAGGCAAATCGCTAGAGCTGGCCCAGGGGGTGTGAGTGTGGGGGAGGCTGTTCCGAAGAGTGTGAGAGCAGGATTACTTGCTCAGCTCCTTACTTTCTGCTACACTAGGTGAGTTAGTCCAGGCAGTTCTGGAGAGCTTTTCTGGGTGGTGAAGATAAGAGAAAACTGGTGGATTGACCAATTCAGCTACCACCCAGACACAGATCCAGGACTATGTGGTAGCCCACCTCACATACATACACTTTATCTATGAAATTCGAGCATGTTAAGGGGCTAACCTGCAGATCTAAAGCTACAGGATCACCATAACACAAGGCAACAATGGGATATCCAACGGAAATCCCAATGAGGTCTCAGTATCAATAATGTAGCCAAAAAAAAAAATCTTTGCATTGAGCAGTTACGAATAAAGATATATGGACTAAAGGGGGGAAAGAGGAGTGAATAGAGAATCGGTAAACAGGAGGAGTTAGAAAGAGAAAGCTTTGTGGGCAAGAAAATCCTGTACGCCTCGACAGCCAATAATAGTATTTGACTAGCTCCTGGTACAAGATGATGGGAAAAATTTTAGCAGTACAAATTATGTTAGAATATAGTTACATAAAAAAGAGTGTCAGTTAATAGAGTTACATTTGTTTATGGTAATGCCTTAAATGTGTGGCTATAATAAGCATCTTAGAACTGCTTTTAAAATTTGGGGTTATTTTGAAGTTCTGTGATATAAAGAATATCTATTAATCTATTAGAAATTATTTTTAAGTGAGTAAATATTAAACATCATTTTCAATAGTTGTTTTTAATTCTGAAAGTTCTTATTTTGCAAATTTTTTATAATTTTATGGACTAAAATATTGATTTGACAGGGTTAAGCAATTGAAAAAGCCTTTACAACAACTATCGCAATAGTGTATTCACAGTCTTGGTTCACAAAGTTTATCATCTGAAGCAATGAAAAGAAAGGGGGATTAGTATGTTATACTGGGCCTATGCTTTTAAACTTCTATATTACAAGAATGATGAAAACAGTATTATTTTAACTAAAAGAGACGCACCAAGCAATAATCTATGACACTTTCCACTACACGGATGTGAGCAAATCATGTTTAACTGTCATTGCCTCAGCCCATTAGCTTCCCTGTCTGGTTGTCTTATTACGGTGGCTCAGGAAATTAATCAATGTTCTTCTAACCTCCAGGACACTCGGAAAAGTTTATGTCATTTGCTAGATTGACAGGAAGTTGCTAATACTAAGTAATAGTGTCTGTATTCTTTCTGTGCATTAATAGGCATCCTGGAAGAACCTGTCTGTATTTTTTTAATTTTCTTTTATTGTTATTTTGTTTGATTTTTGTTTTGTTTTGGACTACGGGTTATAAAATATGACAACAAATAATCAAGGAATTTAATTTCTTCTTTTCTTTCTTCATTTGAATGATAATTTATCTATTGAGGCATAAAAATGTTCCAAAGTTGAAAAAAATCACATTTTAATTTTTGCTTCTTATATCCCTGCTTTGTGCTAACACACAAAAGTAAGAAACTCAGCTCATCTTATTATCTAATGTACTGAAAAACTACAAAAAGCAGTCAGAGTCAAAATTAAAAGAGCCACATTATAAAAGTTTGTACTGTAACTATTTAGAAAAAATAACCTGGCTCAATACTTCAAAACTAAAGAGCTCTGGTAAGTTGGGGAATAGAGAGATGGCTCAGTAGTTAAGGGCCTATACTGTTTTTGCAAAGTACTTTGGTTTTGTTACTACCACACATGTTGGCAGTATATGATGCCCTGCAATTCCAGTTCCAAGAGAAAGTGATGCCTCTGGTTTCTTTGGACACCCACACTTATGTATACACTATTGTCACTGCTACACACACACACACACACACACACACGCACACACACACACACACACATATATGCATCTTAAGACACTGATGTAATCAGGTGGGAGAGCTGGCTACAGAAGGCCAAGTTCAGTGAGTACCTTTTCTTCTTGGAGTTGGGATATACTAGCACATGGGACCATGCATGATAGTGCTGTGTCAGAATATGCCTCACCTTGCATACAATCTGATGGGTGTTGAGGATGATGTACTATCACAAGCATCAATCAAATATAAAATCATAGTGAAATTTTATTTCTTACATTAAAGTAACTTTAATGGAGAAGGACCTCTTAAACAACAAGGAAAATGGATTACCTAAGCTCACGTTAAACATACCCCTTTCTCCAATAACATTCCTATCTTTGCTTGAATGGGTGTAAAACTGGGTATTTAACTCAACAGCAAGTGGAAACATCTATTTGGAAAGCAAAAGAAAAACTTTCCCCCTTGCCAGTGTTGATGTTGAGCATTCACTTACTAACCTTTCTTCTTTCTTCACAAGAGATGTATCTGTTTTAACTGTGTTCTGGGGTAGAAATGTTCTCTTGGATATTTTTAATTGTATAAATTTATATGTTTTTGAGAAATGGGAGGTTTACTATTAATATATACATCTGTAGAAAAATAATGCAAAATAGTTTGGTCGACCTGTGTGCAATGGATAGAACCTGCCAGACTTCATGTCCTGTGACAGTAATGAAGGCAAAGATTTGCTTCGTTTATTAAACTGTGTGAAGCAGCTTTGTTTCTCAAAGGCTGCTGCCTCTGGTGTGTAGAAGATGGTAGCAGAAAGATAATGCAGCAAAACAATGGGGAGTAAACACTGTTCAGCCAAACCACATAACTCAAGGAGTACTCAGTTGGCTGTAACTCCTACTGCGCTGCTGGCTGAGTATTCGTGACCTGCTATCCTTGATCATGCTCTTGAACTTTTAGATTTAATATAGATATTTTTGTATTATTAATAATAACTTGGTGTATGGTGGTTCATACAATCCCATGCAGGCTCATGCATGCCATATATATTTTGGAGGCAAGATGCATCTTTCAAGAATTGGTTCTTTCCTTCTTCCATGGACTCCAGGAATCTAAGATCATCAATCTCTCAAAGGCATATGCCTTTACCCACTGAGATTTCTCGTTGGCTTGTTTAGGTGTATTTTGTTCCTGATCATGCCTGCCATATTTCATTCATCAAGCCATCTTGCCCCAGTGTAGCAGAGTCCCCAAAGAAGACATGAAGAGCAGAGAATGAGAGTGGGAAGTTGAATACCTTGTATAAATGGCTTCCTCAATCTACCGGGCTCTGGAGATGGGTGGAGAATGAAGATAATGAGAATTTGGGGGATCTAATGAGGTTCTCTCACAGTATTTCCTGTTCTTTGGATATTATGGATGCTTTTATGGTGTTCCTGTGCTTTCAACAGTGCACAGTGAGCAAGAAAAATATGCCAGTGGGCTGGAGAGATGGCTTAGCTGTTGAAAAGTACGTGCTACTCTTCTAGAGAGCACGAGCTTGGTTCCTCAAACTAATGTTGGACAGCTCACTACCATTTGTAACTCTAGGGCCCTATTCTAGCCTCTGAGGGAACCTATACTCACACACACAAGTCCACATGCTCATAATTAAAAAGCATAAAGTCTATCCACTCCTTATCAAAGCTAGAATGCCATTACTTTTCCATTCTTTTCTTCCATCAAAACTCATAATCTCTAATTTTTGATTATTGAAAACTACAACTGCACGTATACACAGCATGACTACCTATGCTGGTGGGTTGTTTTTGCCTTACAGAAAGAGTTTTACAATCATAGCAATGATAATGATAATTTCCAGCACTATCTCATATGTCACAAGTGTCTTATTTAGATATTTACTTTCACATCTGAGTGAATCTAGGAAATAGTGACAAATTCTATTGAATATGTTTATAAAATACATATGCATGTGGATAGGTTGAAGCTTCAATCAATATCCAAAACTTAAAATGCACTGAATGTCCTTTATTTCTGAGCATCATCATTACATCACAAGTGGAAAATTCTACATCCAACATCACATGATGATACCCAGTGAAAATTCACACTGAAAAGATTGTCTAAAATATCCTTAACACAAACTATATAAGCAAGAAAAAGCATTATGGAAACTGACCAGTTAGTGATCTAGTTTCAAAATATAATTTCTGTAAAGGAGATTAAGCAAAAATACTGCGTAATTGCACTTCTGAAATGGAAGAGAGAAGTGATTCAGTATTGGAACAACCTGGGTACAAAGATGGTTCTACTGGATACAGAACAATCATGGCACAGCATAGGGTGTTGAAATGAGCACAAAAACAAGAAAACATAGAGAGATCAGCTGAACCTGCGTTTTTTGATTTATTGAAAAGCAAAAGGTTTTCTTAATAGCCACTACCTAATTCATTATAACATTTGAGATATATTATCTTTTCAGACGTTGATAAGAAAGATAATTAGTACAACCATTTTAAGGTAGGAACAGACTAGTATAATTCCTATCATTGAATATAGTTTTATGTCATATCCTAATTTCATTGTTCAAAGTTAGTAGCCAAGCAGCTACAAATCACATGACAATTGATAAAACCCAGGCTTAAGTCCATGCTTTAAGGAAGTTGGTGGCCCTAAAATATCCCCGTGGCCTAATGTTTTCATGTGTCAAGTGAAAGTAAGATTGTTATCAAAAGAGGTTAGTTTCTTTAAGATTAAGGTGATGATATATTTTAGAATGCTAAGCTATTTAGCCAAATGTTAGTTTATTTCCTGAAGCTCATGTTTGAGAGAATTACTTTAGAAACTTGATGTGTTAACATAACTGAAAGAGTTTTCATAGGGGTGTGATCCAGATCTTTTTCTCTCTCTCTTCTATTAGACATGAATTGAAGTTTGTGAACATTATGAAACAATCTAAAAAGAACTTCCTTACCTTCCACGAACTTAGAACTAAAACAAAACAAAGTACCAAAGAGATGCACTTTTAAATTTGAATTTCAAACAAACAAAAAAACAAGTGGAGTCTGCAGAGATGGCTCAACAGTTAAGAACACTGGTTATTCCAACAGAGAATTGGGCTTGGTTCCCCAAAGCACATAGCAGCTCACAAACCTTTAAATCTTTCAGGTGGTCTGACATCCTCTTCCAGATTCTGAGCAATAGAAGCAAACAAAACATTCACAAACATAGAATAAAAATAAAACTTA
>LOEQ01009092.1:34407-58839 GCA_001685075.1 Bramus lutescens | reverse complement strand
GGCATACACACAGACAGAATATTGTATACATAATAAATAAATAAATAAATTTTTGTCTAGCTTCTATCTAAGTAATAGATGCATATAATAACAAATATAGAGTGTTTTATGGACTGAATTATCATAAGTGTTTCTGTGCACAAATTTGAGTTGTGTGCTTCATGCCAAAGTCATAGTAGTAGCCAAGACCCCTCAGAGCATCAGAAACAATAAAATGTAAATGCATCCAGAAAAAATGTGTTATAAAAAGGTGAATTGTATGATTTTGAGTTCAATATTTGGACTGTGACTGGATTGAGAACTTACAAACCCAAAGGAAGCAAAGGGAATGGCCATCTCAGCATGACCCTCTGATTTCATCCTGCATGGTCCCTAGGGGCTTCTGAGGTGACACAAGTCACAGGAATCCATACAGACCCGAGGTGTAGCTGGGCCACGGATCCATACATGGCCCTCGTAGACATCCTGGCTCTAGGTCGAGGGACTGGTCACTCAGGTGGGAACAGTTGTGGCCCTAACCTTGAGCCTCTATGTGACCTTTGGGGGCAATGCAGGACCCAGACTTAAGCACAGATCCCATCCATGGATCCTGCCTGTAGGTAACCACTGCTCCAGTACCAGTATGGCCTTGAGATACCAACAGGGCCCTCAATATCTGGTGTCTGCATGGTCTTTGATGATAACAGGTGCATTGGACATCAGCACAGACCCTGGCTGCAGTAGGGTCGTGGACCCTGACATGGCCCTCAGCTGCAGCTGTGGCCATGACATCATACCATGACCTTTTGTAGCAGTGCAGACCACTCAGATTTGGATGCTTCCTGGCCCTTGGACACCAACTTGGACTCAAGTGGCCGATCTGACCTTGGGTTGATCCACCCTAGCATTTACTCCATCTAGTACTGGCTGGAGCTGATGAGGAGACTGGTCTTGTGGAATGATACCTGTAAGTTTTCTAAGACTAGTGGTGGCCCCAGGATACCCTAGAGGAGTTCCTGTTAGGACCCAGTGATGATGGTGTACCAAAAACCAAAGGCCTTGAATGAGAACAGTGACTCACTGCAATGAACATTTGACAGAAGAACTGATGGGACAAAGAGGTAAACTATATATAGCACACTGAAGCCTCCATTGTCACTGGGATAAATCAAGAGGTGGTAGAGAAGCAGGAGAGGAGAAACAAAAATTTTTCTGTTTTTGTGGAATTTATTTTGTTATTGTTGTGGTTTTTGTTGGTTTGTTTTGTTTTGGGGGTTGCTTTTGTTTGCTTGATTACTTACTTTGATTTCTTTCCTTATGTGGATGGGGCATGGCAGGGATGAGGTAAGGATGGGGAGAACCAGGAGGTGGACAGAATTGGGGTGCATGATGTGAAACTCCCAAAGCGTCAATAAAGAAGTCACTGAAGAAAACAAGAAAAGAAAAGAAACCCAAATTTCCAGTTCTAACTGACAGGCCATAAGTTTGGGGAGTCAGAGTGAGATATTGAGTCATAAGTAGGCTAATCTCTTGTTCTAACCAGCCTTCAATCAGGCCCACCCACATTATGAATGGCAGCCTGAAGCACTCACTTGTTAACCTGATTCAGAAATGCCCTGCAAGATGAGGGTGATCTCACTGCCGTATCTATCATCCCATTCATCACCCGGGATAATTTAGCTTATCTGGTGGCTAGGCAACTGCTCCATTTGACCCTCTTTGCTCTTTGTGTCCTTTCTGAGGCCAGGCTCTCTCTACAGCAGGATGACTTTCCCAATGGAGGTATGGTCAAGTGTATGCAAGAAGCTGTGTTCCCCTACTAGCCCCTGGAAATAAACTGTGATAAGCACCCTTCAAGTGATTCTTAGAATTAAATATATAAATCTTAGCTTTCTCTTTTCCACTGTGGAAGATCAGCTTTGTGTGGGCACTGGGCCTCCTGTCATAACCACTGCCTCTCGGTACCCAGCATATGGAAGCTTTCTGTGGATTACAAGCATCAGCTCCTGTTCTGGCTGTTTGAAACTACCCAGCCAAAGGAAATCCTATACTCTTTGAGATCTGCCCAAGAAGCTTAGGGTGTTTCCTGTCAAAGTGCTAAGGCTCCTGCAAGACTCTTTCCCTAGTCCTGCTTCTTCTCCCATATAGTTATGATTTATTCTTCCTATCAATATATCACTTTACGCTTACATTTGTTGCTGTATACTTTATTATAATTCATGCTCTCATATAGGTATTTCAGAAGATGTTTTATTCGCCTGCTGCTGCTACTCTTTACCATTAATTTATGAGCCACCTAAGAACAGACGTCATGTCACTTATCTCTTTGCCTCTCTCTGCATCCGGCAATGAGCCTTGCTCATAGTACATAGTAGGTGTTCCAAAGCTATTGGTTAAAGTTAACCAAATTTCGTGAAGCTCTGAAGCGATGCTGCCCAGACCTCTCTGAAGCAAATCAGAAGATAAACTGCTCACAAGCCTTTTTGCCTGGCAAGTCTGGTTTCGACAGTTAAATTTTGATCCTTGTGTTCCTGCAGCGCCCCCTAGTGGAAGCATAGCAAAATGTCTTGGCTGCAGGATTATCTGCACTCCTTGACTGCCAGAAACAACAGGAACCCTGCCAAAGTGAATACCAGCTCTTCTTAATTTACTAATTTTTCAAACAGGGTTTGCCATGTAGCTCAGGTTATCTTGGAACTCACAATACTCCCACCTCTCTCTCTCTCTCTATCTATCTTTCTCTCTCTCTCTGTCATCTCTTTATGATTTTACCTTTTGTAGCTTTGCAGCTGCTCGTCATGTTTCTAAACGCTCTCTTGGATTATTTTCAGAGTGGATTCAGAGTGGGTTTAATCTGAGGGTGTTCCTTGGGAACATGGAGACAGATAAGACAGAAGAGAAAAAATTGGTTGCTTCTCAGCAGTCACCTGTGTGAGCAATGGACACCTTTCCTCATTTCTCAGAGTTCCATCCTGCAGTTTCAGGCCAGCAGTGTGACA
Source organism: Bramus lutescens (assembly GCA_001685075.1). Classification (NCBI taxonomy): domain Eukaryota; kingdom Metazoa; phylum Chordata; class Mammalia; order Rodentia; family Cricetidae; genus Bramus; species Bramus lutescens. The sequence continues at coordinate 55,861 of LOEQ01009092.1, read as the reverse complement.
ATGCAATTGTGTGTCATGCTGCTGGCTTGGATATCTCCTCACCCTATGTGTCCCCCAGAGACCTTAGCAATACCTCCTGCTTTGGTCATGTCAGATAGGGCAGCCAGCTTCAGTAAGCTGGACTGATTTATGCTGCTTCAGAATCCCTTAAGCTTATGCTTTGAGTAGCCTGTATTTCTGACAAAAAGACAGTGCTTTGATTTTTACCTTTCTCTATAGAAATCATGGCCTCTTCTTTTTAATAGCAATGTTTTGAGGGAATATCTGGGTATTAGGTATGCATCTTTAATGATTTGTGCTTCTGGGCTTTTGAATTTATACTTAACTGCATTTGTTCACTCACAGAATTATGAAATTATTAAAGGCAATAATAATAAACCTGTGTCCTGTCCATTTTTCAAAGGTGCATTGCAATACATTTTTTAAAAATCAGCTGGTGGACCGTACCACACATTCTGCAAATCTATTGTATATTGAATAAAAATCTTCAAATAGAAAAAAAACTTCCTTCTTTGTTGTGGGGAAAATAATTAACTGTTTAAACACCGATCCATACCAGTGAACGTGATGCCCCTTAGCCTTTCCAAGGTTATGCATAACTCTTGTATATCCAGCTTCATAAACTGTGCAATAGGCTTTCTGGAGACAAAAATCTGAGAGTGAACGCTCTAACATGAATCAGCCCTAGCTACAAATTTGATGTAGTGTTTGCTGGAATTGACAGCAAAAGGCAACATTAATCCATATACTAGTGCAGCAGTGCTTTCATCTCATCCCTTTGCAATGCCGTGACTTGGAATATATTTGTGTTTTCATTTCATTTCAGGGCCTTTGAGCAGACAGTGTGGCACCTTTTTGAGATACAACATGCATTTGTGGCAATGCAGTTTATACCTGTGTAGTGCTGCTCATTAGAGAAGCATTTGCAGGTTAGGACTGATCATTTTCCTCTCTAGGAACAACAACAGCAGCAGCAAGAACAACAAAGTATCCTTTAGTACCGATAAAGATGACTCATGTTCAGGTGGCCTAGCTCCTGGCACCTTCTATTTTCCCTTTTCTAGACATATGTTGCCTTTATCAGCATCTATTCTATCATCTTGGGTAAGATACATGATTTCATTTTCTACTAGATTAATTACGTGTGATTTGATTTTACATTGCTAAATTTATCTTGGAGTCAAGCACATATTCTCTTCTACATTTAATTCAGTGATTTACATTTGATTACCATAAGATAGAGACAAAAGTTTTGTGGTTGGTGGGGAACAAAATCAACAGTTTAAAATTTTTCTCATCGATTATTACACACACACACATACAAGTGATATAAACTAGAGAGGATTTTTTTTCAGGGCAAACAACAAAAGCATTTTGGCTAAACATCTTTTTAAAAAATGATTTTTTTGTAAATAGTAGAGGTATGAAGGATACTTAGAAACCACATGTATGTTCCAGACACAAGTAATTTGCTTCAATTATTACATGTGGTTGATAATGAATATTTTTTCTTGTGTATCTGGTTTTTAGTGTCTTAATAATTATTTTAGCAAATACTGTGTGTGTATGTGTGTGCACGTGTGTGTATGCATCCACACGTATGGTATCATTAGTTAGTATTAAAGTTAAGTAGGTGGCATGACCCAGGAGATAAAAGTGCTTGCCAGGCAAGACCCATGATCTAAGTTTGATCCCTGGAAGGAGAGAACTGACTCCCAAAAGTAGCTCTCTGACTTGCACACATGTGTGGTGACGGGCATATGCCCACATTTACACATTCATCACACACACACACATGCACACACACAGTGGTGATGATAGAACACACTCTTCCTAATAGAACTACACTTTTGTATCTGTTAATCAAAGATTGTATTTTGAGATTAAAATAAATCTTGTAACATGTACAGCCTATGCAAGTGATTAAAAGCAAGAAAATCAGTTTTTTTTGAAAACACTTTTTCTTTTACAACAAAAATGATTGAAGTATATGCAATAACCCCCCTGTTTCCTCCGACCATGGCCATGCTACTCTTTTTCTACACCCTTGATTCTGCATCAGTTAACAGTATGTAATAAAATAATTTAAAAACACCTTGCCACCAAGCTGTTTGGCATCCCTGCTGATTTAGTATAACCTTTCCCCTTCTTGCTGATTGAAGCTCCCTTCATCTACTAGCAGGCAGCTCTATTTAATTGAGTTCTTTTCAATAATTAAAGGAGGTAGAGTATTCTCTAAATCACTACAATTTTAATGAAAAAGAACTGATATTTTTAGTCAAATTTGGAAAAAGAAAGGGGATTTTAGTATCCTTTCTTTTTGTTCTTTCTTCTCTTATACATTCATTCTTTTCTTCCTTCATTTTTTTTAATGTGCCAGTTCATATTCAAAGAACTAGAACCACAAGAATGAATTTTGAGGACAAAAATCTCTGCTCATATGGAATTTACAGTCTCGTGTGGAATAGACAATAAAACCTAACACATGCATGTAGACACATATATTCATATTAACATCTAAATAGTTTTAAGAGCTAAGTAGAGAAAAAGCAGCAAACGAGAAAAAGTATAGACTGCGGAGGGGGCGATTTCAAACTTTCAATAGGATTTGCATACAGATTTGGCCTGAAGGTGACACATAAGCAAAGACCTTAGAAACCTAAGTACAAAGTCAAGAAGCTGTTTTAGAAAGAGCTTTTCACAAAGAAAAAGATCAACTGATGATACCATGTTTTTACACCACCCAGGATAATTCCTTACTCCTTACCCAGGTCTGTTCAAACTCCTCCAAAAGTAATGGTAACCTTTTACTGTTTGCATCAAAGGGAGTCATCCTTGACATCCACCCCCACTCCCAGGACTGCACAACAGATGTCCAGAAAGCAGGAAGGCCCCTTAACTGCCATTCCAAACTAATTATTGGTTTCTTAGCATTTCAGCCTACAATTTCATCTGTGAACCTATGGGAATGAATAGACAACTGTCAGTCAAGGAAAGACTCACTTGTCATTTGTTGAAAGATGGAATAAGTATTTGGGCCAAAATCCTTGCATCACCTTATAAGTCCTAATTATAAATTGGGCTGGCAAGCTTTTCCATAGTAAGAGAACTCAGTTCTTTCTCAAATGCAACTTGATAAGATGCTCAATTGTGCAGTTAGAGTTTATCTTTTCTTTTTAAAGATTTGTTTATTTTGTTCTTATTTATGTGTGAGTGTGTAGCTGTGTGAGTATACATACACATGTGTGTATGTGCACAAGGAGAACACCAGAGGACAATGTCTCATCTCTTGTACCTGGAAATGGAGTTGTTTGTGAGCTGCTTGATAAGGATTCTAATACCTGAACTATTGTTCTCTCTGCAAGGGTAACAAGATCTCTCAATTGTTGAGCCACCTTCCCAGCACTCAAGTTTCCTTCAAGCAAAGTAGGATGACCATTCTTGGCCATCATTTTCTTTTGTGAATTTCAAAATAGCCTGAAGGAGGGTTTTGAACCTTCTCAACACAAAATAATGATAAGTATTTGTGGTGATGGCTATGCTAATTACCCTTATTTGAATATTATGCACAGTGTATATACATTGAAAAATCACAGGATATCTTGTAAATGTGTATAATTAATGTGCTTCAATTAAAAGTAAAATGATAACAATGACAATAGAGCAAAACAAAGGAACTCTTAAGTGTATGATTAATTTTATTCTCTAACTGGAGCTTTAAATGAGAACTAGTTAAATTGAGTCTAATTTCCCTAATCAAATAATAAAAATCTTTCTGATGGTAGTTAGACAGACATTAACATTCTTAGAGTCCTTTGAGGATGGAATGCTCTCTCAGAATCAGCTCTGCTCCCCTCCCCCTTAAGACTTATAGTTTTATATGAAAAGGTAAAGGGATCAGGGTTTTTTTGAGTCCCATTGAGGGAAAACAACTTCCTACTGGTCAAAAGAAAGAATTTGAGTTCCATCCCTGAACTGCCCAAAATCCTATTGTGCCTTGCATTGAGTTAATCCAAATGGGTCTGCCAATCATCTGGCTAGGGAAGCACCCCCCACGACGACTGATTCACATGACAAAGTGATTTAATTAGAAAACGTGCTCATATATCACAGGAGAATTGCTCCTGATGTAGTTGCTTACAGATCGTTACTGCTTAGCCTGCTCACTTCTCTCAGTTTTAATTAAAAAGGAAAAGATTTTCTCTCCTCTTCTCTTCCTTCTTCAGATATCATCCAAAATCTAAACATGCTTTCTTGGGCTCATTGGGTGTTGTCACTCTTTCTCTGGAGATACATTTCTCCCCAAACATCTATTTTGCTGACCTCCATTGGTGACTTTCTTTTTGGTCCCTAACTCAAAAAAAAAACAAAACACATAGCTATCTCCTTTCTTATCTGTCTCCATCCTGCTATGATTGATAGCTTGCTCTATTATTATTTTTCTCTCAAAATATAAGAAAATAGCCTTCAAGCTTCCTTCAGATTCCACTTTTAAATTATTTTATTAGTAAGACTAAGAACCCACAAAAGGGACCTCTAATTCCTTGGTAACATAGTTGGTGCCCAACATTCATTGCCACTTTTGAATCATCACCCAGATACCCTATTACATAAACTAAAATGATAAGCCTGCATACTATAAACTTTTAAAAACTGAGTGCAATTAAAAAACTATACATAAGTTGATTGTTCAGGATGATAAAGAAAATTATGTTTAGTGTTATAGCTTCATTTGTCAACTTGGCACACTTGGGAAGAGGGAACTGTAATTGAGGAAATGCTTTCATTTTATGACCTGTGTGAATGTTGGTGGGCATATTCTTGATTGATTTCTAGTTGATGAAGGAGGTACAGCCACTGTGGGCAGTGCTATACCTGGGCAGGTGGACCTGGGCTGCAGTAAAAAAGTAACTGAGAAGACCAGAGGAAGGAAGCCAGTGAGCAGCATTCCTCCATGGTCTCTGCTTCAGTTCTTGCATCCAAGCTCTTGACTGAACTCCTTCCTTGGCTTCCTCAGATCACAGACTATATCATGTAAGCCAAAGAAACCCTCTTCTCTGCAGGCTGCTTCTGGTGAAGTGTTCTATTCCAGTAACAACAATCAAGCTAGAACATTTAGTAATAAAATTACAGTTTTTGTTCTCCATAATTTGCAGTTAATTTTTATTATAAAATTTGTTAGAATTAAAGGTAATATTTTCATGAAAATAGGTTCATTCAGATTTTCTTCCTGGAAGAGATTTTTGTTGAAATTTTAATGGAGTCTGTTGGGGCCTTATGGCTTCTTGTGAAATGACTGTGGAGGTATTTTGAATATTTCCAATATAAATTGCCATATAACAAATAATTGCTTGTCTATTGTGATACTTTCAAATAGGAAAGCTATGTTGAGCTGCCACTTTAGCACCAACAGCCAACTTATTCTTGAACTAATATTTTGCTGGAGACACTTACAGACCTTTGTAGGAACTGAAATTTGCATCCTTTGATTTTCTTGCTTGTTCTTGTTAAAAAAAAAAAGTCTCAAAGTTGTCCTTGAGCATAGTTAAAATCAGTGCGTGTGTGCATGGCATGGATTTAAGTGCATGGGCATGTGTGCTTGTGAGTGTACATGTGGAGGCCAGAAGAAGGTGCTGGGTGTCTTCCTCTATCTATTTCTACCTTACTGCCTTGAGACAGGGTGTGTCACTGAACCAGAAGCTTACCATTTTTGCAGGGCTGGCTGATCACTGAGCCCTTTGAATCTGTCTTTCTGTAAACCACAATAATAGGGTAAAAATATGTGTGTCTCTGCCCAAATTGTTAAATTAAATATATACTGGGGATTTGAACTTAGCTCTTCATTTTTCTTTATATAAGAACTCTTAACTCACTAAGCCATCACCTCAGCCTTTCAACCATTTATAAATCTTTATTAAATTGCTATCAAAAGAGTTAACCAGTAAAACAAAATAAAGCCAGTCCCATCACTTAGTAGTAGTAACAAGGTAAGACTGTTCATCTTTTATTTCCTCCATGCAACATATTCTTTGTATACCTCTTTCTTTTAACAGTTAAGAAACATCAATCTAACATTAGATGACAATGATACCATAGTTGTTAACCCTGTCTTATATTGCCTAAAAGGGACAGAGGAAATTGGGGCTCTTCTGGAGAGAGGTTGAGACAAGCACTACTAGATTTTCACAGAAAAGCATGTAATGTTCACATGTTATCACCAGCATCTAGCACAGTGATCGGCATAGAGTAGACAGCCATTATTTGATTAACCCACCAGTTAGTGTCCTCTTAGTTTAAGTGGCATAAACTTACGTGGGAACAGTGGGTTGTTCATTATCATAATTTGAGAACAACCAAAAAGAAGTAATTTTGTTGTGAAAATTTTCTTTACTTATAGAAATAAAGTAGGCGGTAGCCCTGTATCCTTCCTTCAGAATGTCAGAAAAGGTCCCCAGAGATCTCCTTATTTTTGCCTCTAGGTATGGGACATGGCTCCTAAAACACATGTTAATGCTGGCTCAGCCAGCATATGCTTCCTTAACTCTCTTTTCTATATTAATGGAATCCAGATTTTATATCCATATCCTTCACCTCTGGTAAGAATAAACCCATTAAAATCCACATGAAGTAGCCCTAATTCATCTCAGATATTACTGGCCATCCCACTCTTCTCTCAAAACTTAATTGCTTTAGCACCAGTGCATGATCTGATTCTGGAAAGGCTTCAGGGGAATGTTTTTCATTTGCCTCTGGGACTTATTTCCACAACCCTCTCACAGGCCTGATAAGGATGGTCATTCTCCAAGAAGGGCAGAGGCAGAGACCATGGAACTGCAGAGAAGCAGGCAGTACTTTGACATACATACCAGTAACTGCCTTTTCTGTGGACATCTTGGTATACAACATTTGGAGCATCCTATTTTTAAGATCTTAAAATGCAGGATTTTCTCTTACTTATGGCCATAAATTATGTAGCTGATAGATTTCCTGGGGTTCTTGATTTGAACTGCAGAGCTCCCTGCCCTTTCTCTGAAGTATAACACTAGCAATAGCAATAAGGAAAGGGAACAGTGACTGGATGTCTACTGTCCCATATGTTTGTTGGTACTTTCATATCGCAAGGGACAGTAGCAATCTCACATTCCCCCAGGCAATGTGGCTGTTGGGAAGATAAATCAGAAAGCAAGAAAGCACAAGAAATCATGTCAGTCTTCGCCAAAACGATCGTACTTGGGATACTATTGGCTTTGAGTGCTCCAACCCAGCTCTAGAACTAAAAAATTCTTTTGTTTCCACTTACCTTTTATAGCAATTCTGCCTATTCCTATTGCTGTTGAGTGCTCTTAGCTTTCGACTTCACAGTTTCCCATTGCCTTGTGGATTCTGCCTTTTCTTAATGGATCTGTCAACTTTTGTCTCTGATCTATTATTATCTTTCATCCTTTCCCAGTGGTGCTTAGGGGTTCAAGTTCCCAGGCAAGGAAATGTCTTCACCTCACCCATGATTCACAGACACATTTAACATGGTTCTATCACCCAAAACAACACTATCCTGGTATGTCAGACTCTCTTGCCTCTTTGTTCTAAGGCCGCTTGTAATTTCCACACAAGCCTATCTGCTTTTTCACTGGGCCATTAATTTCATCAGTCTTGGAAGTTATAATGTAGTGTCACATAACACAAAACATGAAAAGCTGGTCACAGGAAACCCCTTTGGGGTGTTTTGTCCAGAAGCTGACTACATGAGTCAAAGCTTCAGAGTGTCATGGCTTACTTAGAAATCAGAAGTGTGACTCTTTTCCCAGACCTTGATCTCTCTTCATGTCAAAGTGGTTCTCAATATGGTATCATTATATCTTCTTCCACTACAACTTCTTATTCTTATTTTCCATCTTTTTTTTTTTGCTTTGGCTAATTTACTACTACTTATACAGATCCTCTTTGCTATCTGCATACCATGAATAGCTACCACAGCATAATTTTCTCTATTTTTCTGTCTTGATCATAACCAACTCCACTTCCTTCAAAAAGTGGCAAAGGGAGAATTATGGCTAACCACGAGAAGAACTTATAGGCAGGTGCATTAATACATGAAAGGTCTGACACTGAGTAACTGTTGTGTTCTACGTCATGTACCAGGTACTTTATGTGGTAGGAGAATGATTCCATTAAAGATAGATATATTTACAAACTGGTTTGCTGTAAAAAAAACACGGTATGATCATTTAGATATTATTCATGGTGTTAATGATGATGAAGAATATTTCTTCTTGAAATTTGTGTATCTAGTGTTGAATCACAGATGAAATTTATTTTGTTGAAGAACAGTCAAAATATATTCAAATCAATAGCGGTAGCAGTATATTGCTTTAACCCCTCTCTTAGAACACTGTATATTGCTTTAACCTTTTTCTTAGAACACTGAGTTTCCCTTTTCTGTTAAAAACCAAGAAAGGGAACAAAAGAAATCAACGGAAGTAGCCTAGCTTACTCTTTCCTTGCTAGTGTCTCTGTTTCTGTTAGCATCCTGAACATACCAGGTGCTAAAATGAACACATACTTTCTAGAGGAGTATGTATTTTGAGTTAATTAAAGCATCCAATCTTGTAATTAAAAAAAATGTTTATAGTGCTAAAGGGCTGATTCCCAGACATACAAATTGGTTGGAGAAATTTTATGTTTAAGAAAAAAAAAAGCTTTAAACTCATGAGGCACGCATACATACTCATGATGATTTGTAAGACAAAAAAAGGATGAAGCTAAGATCACTTACAGTATAGCAATCTGAATCTCAAGGCTGTTCATAAATAAATACACAGTCATTTACAAACTTATTCCTATTTTTCCTTTCAGTTGTACTCTGATGTCTACCATTGAGACAGATATAAGTTTCAAATTGCATTATTGAAGTTACTTTTTCATTTACCTCTCTAAGATAATTGCCTTTGTATGAGTGAGTTCTAAACTATCGATAGTGTGCTTTTGGCAATATTTGGTAAAAGGTAATTAATAATACAAGTCATGTTAACTGCTATGTCCTTGGTAAAAATAACCATATTTTTAATGTCTGGTAAGAAAATCATCTTGAATAAAGTGCATTTCTTGATTTATTTTTATCATTTAAAAGAACTGCTGAATTTTGGTAGAGTTGAGAACCAATTCTGCAAACACTTTCATTGTCTTCAACTAAAAGTATCAATGAAGTTTTTATTGATTAACTTAGTATCAGAGGGTTTCCCACACATCTTTAGCTTGGAAAAGTCTTGACTGCTTCATCTTGTCTGCCACCAGAATCTTATGGCACCAAGAATGCTATCAAGCAGGACTTAGTAGATTCCAAATAGAGATGGTGCTGGGCATCATGGCTTGATTTCAAGTGCCTTGACATGTAATGTTTTACCTGGTAATTTTTTAAATTCAAAGTTATGTGAACGTGGTACAAATTCAGTAGTAACCAAACATTGATTTTTGAAATTTGATCTTTCCCCAGGTTAGTGTCATGTAGTATGATACTGCTGCAATGCTAGGCAGTAGCAATGACCTGTAGCTCCCAATTAGCTGCATGATCACAGGGTAAACAATACAAAATTCTACAGTGTGCTGTGCTGCCAGAATTGGGGAACTATTTGTTTTTGAGTGCCACAGTATCTATATAGCACTCACCAGTTAATGTGTGCAAGATATTCACCACTTAGCTAAAGAATATGATTTGCATGAGCCTTTCCTAAGTATAGGCTAATGTAGATATTCTGAGCATGTTCAGTATTGACTTGACTAAGCTATAATGCTTGAGGATTATTTAATACATTTTCAACATATTGATTTTTTTTTCAATTTCAGAAGAATTTATCAAGAGCCTTGTGAGTGACTGTCCTATCATCCAAGAAATCATCTTGAATTCAGCTGCACCCTTTTGCAGAAAGATTATCCAATCTAGACTTCTTGTCTATTTATACACCTTCATGGAGGGATGGGGCGGGTTAGTGGACTCTCACATGAGTATACAGCTGCTCCCTGTTATATACACCTGTTGTATACAATTTTGATTAATTGCACTCAGCCTTGGAGACAGGCTAGACTATATAGTCTAAGGGATACAAGGAAAAGGTAGCTTCATCTATACAGCTGTGGGGAAGCCCTTATACTTGCAGCTTAAAGGCTTTCCACAGATGACCTGTGTGTGGCGGATGGAGGAGCAACCACATCCCTGTAAGTAACTCCTCACCCATGCTCTGCAAGGAAGCTTCATTGCTTCTCTCAGAGTGAATTTTGGAAGAATCATGCCTCAGTTTGGCATTGGAATCTCTGGAGAAGAGGTAGATGTTCCCTAGGTTTCCCTTTGGGAAAGAATTTTAGCAACAAGCCCTATGGTAAGTTGAGAAACGTCTGTAATATGGTATATTAACTGCAATGATATAACTTCCATCTCTTCTCATTTTCACTCACACTTGTTAATTATTACCTGCTAATAAATGGGCAAAAATTCTTGTTTTCTTTCACTAGTCTTCAGTAATTTTGTTTTGTTCATTTGCTTTTGAGGAAGGGCTATTACCAGGTGGCCTGGTTGGCTTCATACTCTTTATGAGGAGCAAACTGACTGAGCAAATAAATATCCACTCACCTCTGCCTCCTGAGTCCTGGGATTTAAAGCATGTGTGACCATGCCTGGTTGTCTAAAGTTTTCATCCATAGAGTAAAGAGAGTTATTAAAAGTTTTGATTTGATTGATTTGTGGGGTAGCTAAGACAAATGAATTGTTATGAGGTTTGCAAATATGAAAATTCTATAACTGATATTAATAATCAGATTATTCAAACACTTGTAATTGCAAATTCGGTTGATTATTTTCTGGATTGATTCCTCCTTTACATTAGAATTTTCTCAGATCTTTTTAAAACAGTTGTATGTTCATTGACATCTTTAATTCTGTTTGACAGAAAGAGTCGAAACCTTTCTTTCAAAAGAAGATTCAGGAACCTTCACTAAGTAACCATTAATTAAGTAATTAAAATAAATTTAAGGGAAAAAGAATTTTAAAAGGAGAATAGAATTAACTCAAAAGATAGTTTAAAAATAGTTTATAGTAGTTCAGTCATTATTGACCAAAAACTTCCTTAGGGATATTAACAATGAATTTGATAGTTGCCAAGGAAACCCCAACCTTTCTTGAGAATGTGTCTGGCCTTCTGCATTGCACCTGATTGTCAGAATGGCTTCAGCAACTCATTATAACTGAGCCATCCTCAACATTCGGCTTTTTCTTGTTAACTCCTTTACAAAGTCCAAGCTCTTGATTTCAGAGTAACGTGCTCTCTATCTGTATTTATGTTTCCATGGGTATATTCTTAATATGTGAGCATCCCTTATAAGAATTTTTTCCCAATTAGTCCTAATCACCATTACAGATAAATCAATACTTATTGATAAGGAAGGAAACTGAAACACCAAAATGTATTTGTGTAAAAATAGTTCCGCCATAATACTTCCTGGTTTTCTTTGTTCAGAGTACAACTAAACAAATAGCTAACACTACTTTCAAAGTCTACATTTTCATGTATATACATGAGCTGGGACAATGATCTCTTTTTGGAAACAGTATCATAAAGGAGGTTAGGATACCTGTCCAAGTACATGACCTCAGGCAACTTAGTTGATCTGTTTTAAAGCCTATTATTTGGTGATGATACCACCATCTTCTTTTTTTTGTTGTTTGCTTTTTTGTTTGTTTGTTTGTTTTGAAACAAGGTTTCTCAGTAGCTTTGGTACCTGTCCTAGAACTAGCTCTTGTAGACCAGGCTGGCCTCAAACTCACAGAGATCTACCTGCCTCTCCCTCCCAAGTGCTGGGATTAAAGGCATGAGCCACCACTGCTCAGCAATACTATCATTTTCTGATGGGCACTGAGAACTAGGGTCACTCAGTGAAATCTCATGCTGTGAATGTTAGTGGTTCATCCAAAGAAGCCTGACAAAGACTTTTCTTTCTAGCTATTATAGCAAAATAATCTCTGTATGTCTACCTTCTGGCTTTTGTACATTCTGTTTCTTATAAGTCGTAACAATGCTACACTATGGGCAGGGTAGAGACAGAAGATTCTCCTCAGTTTTAATCCAAAGTATGAAAAAATTGTGTGTGTGTGTGTGTGTGTGTGTGTGTGTGTGTGTGTACATTAGGACTCAGAGCCTAGCTTTATCATTGAGAGATACAGGAATGATTCTCATAGTTCTTAGTTTCATTAATAATAAAATTTAAGAATGGATTCAAATTAAAGCTTAAGGACAATTTTATTAGAGTTCAAAAGAAAAATCATAAGGAGGAAGGCAGGCTGTAAAACAGCAGCTGCTACCCAGAGGAGGAGAATGGAGGAGAAAGAGAAAAAGCTATGCCATTGAAGCTGGTGTGGAGGTCAGAATCATAACCTCAAGCAGGGAGGGAAGCTTTAGATACAGATTAAGAATTGAGGAAAATATTGAGGGAAATGCCCAGTGTTAAGGAAAGCATGCTTAGAATACAGACTGAAGTTAAGAAAATGTTTTTGCTTTTAATTCAGAAAAGTGGGCAGACTTACTACATATAGTCTGTAAGCTTCTGCTCTAGGCATAGAGATTCTGGTAAAGAATAGTAGTCTGTCATTAAAGAACTAATTATTCTACCTATCTCTTTGATGTTCTGTAAGGTGAGCCTGCCTTCCTACAGTGGTTCCTTAACCAAGATGATTGAATCAGGCCAATTAGAACGTTAGGTCTCTACCCAAGATAGTCTATTCTCTTAACCTGTAGGGGTTTCGTTTTTCAATTTTTTTTGACTTGAACAAAATTAACTGTTTGAGCATTATTGGTGGGTGTACATGCTGTAATGGAGGAAACTTTATATGTTTATTGGCAATTGTGCACATGGAATCATGTTATGAAAGTATGGCTTACAATAGGAATCCAATAAAATACACACGTCTCTAAGCCGTTTATCATTTCATATCTTGCAGTAACTCAGAGAGAGGCACCATACTGTTAATCTAAAAGTTACCCTAGGAAATATTTTACTGTAAGTACACACAGACACAGACACACAGACACACACACACACACACACACACACGTATATATAAATGTACAAGTCAAGTGTACAAGTCTATGGTGCTAAATACCTTGATATTCTAGTGCAACCATCACCACAATGCATCTCCAGTCCTTTTCATCATTCCAAACTGAGATGTTAAGACCCATTTGGCTATTTATATTCTTCAATTTTCTCTGGCTGTGATGAAATACATGAGAAAATCAACATAAGATTCCTTCCAGCTCCTAGTTTCAGAGAGTTTAGTCCATGGTCAGCTGTATTCATTAAATGGAGCCTGAGGTGAGACAGAAGATGATGATACATGAACAGCAGGATGCTGCTCACCTCATGACAACCAGGAAAGAGGACTACAGAGAAAGGCGCCAAGGCCCTAAAATAGACTGTAAATTCATGAGCCACCGTGACCTATTTCCTCCAACTAGACCCTGTATTTTGATATCTCATTCAGTTATAAGCTCATCAGTAGATTAGTGAGCCTTCTTGGTCCAATCACCCCCTCAAGGTCACACCTCTGAACACTGTTACATCAGGTATCAAATTCTTCACTCATGGAGGACCTACCATTCTTAAACCATAATATCATTAACCAATAAGTTCCCAAATGATCGACTTTTCACTCATTTCTACTTTTTGTCCTTACGAGTTTTACTGCTCTAAGTGCCTTTTGGTGCTTGGATTGTTTCATTTTATTTATCATAATATTATCAAGTTTCATCTAGGCATACTATATATTAAGGTATACTTTATCTTAAGGTCTGAATAATAGTTGATGGTATACTTTGCAGCTGAAGTCTCATATCTGATTTATCTGGGGCTGAAAATATCTTGTTTTTTTTTAAAATTTTAAGTATTTGATTTGCATACTGAGATATCCTGGAAATGGGAGCTTAGTAGAAACATGAAATTCACTTGTGTTTTTTAGGCACATTGCTTGAAGGTAATTTTATATAATAGTTTTAATAATTTATAACATGCAATGAAGTTTGTGTACACTGAACCATCAGAACATATATGTGTCATTATCTTAGCTACCCACATGAACAATATGTGGGTGTTTAGGGCCAACATTCATCCTGATTTTAAATTTATATACTACTGATAAGCATTGATTTTCTTAATGTCTTGAAGGTGACTAAGCAGCCCATTGGATTCAAGAGAATACCTGCATCAGCTATAACCAACAGCAAACAACAGCATCTTTTAGTCTCCATCTGTGATGCTATATTGAAATGAAAAGGCTACTATGTACTGCATTTTTGTTTCTGGTAGGAATAAATATCAGAAAAAATTCAGGGACTGGAAAGTGGATTTTCTAGGACTGAGGAAGTATTTTCTATGAATTTTAAAATTGATTTATCCAAGTTTTTCTGCCTCATTAACAAATGTGGCTGTGTATGTGTGTGTTGGATGTCTTCCTTTGATTTTACATACTGATGGAGTTATGCATGTACATTTTTTCAATAAACACATGACACTTCTTTGCCAAGATATCATTAGGAATTTTTCTTCATAGTTTTAACAATACCATCTCAGTCATCACTAACATCATGAATACCTTGCCTCAGTACTGTTTCAATATTTCTACCATTGGTCTAAGAACAATTGCTCCCTTAGTATTCATGTTAAAACTTCAGTATCTACATCTTCCACTTTACTAATGGGCTCTGATGGTATACATTTTTGCATATGTAAGGAGGCTAGATTTTTTTTCTTAATCGACACATACCACCCTTCAAGGTCATCACTTCTTATTCATAGTCACTAAATGTAGTCACAGACCACACCAGTATGGGTATGAATGGTTGTGTTATAGTCATTGATTTTCAAGTACTGGCAGCTGCATCTGCGGGCTTCTTCAAGTTAGCCTGTTTGTGAAACCTTCCATATTTATACCTCTGTTCAATGCTGGTAGCAAGCTTATTCTTAATTGATCTTTGTACACCCAACTCAAATGAGTTAATAAATGCTGCTATGTTTGTTTGAAAGAAAGTTTAGTGCAGAAATGTTTTCCACAAGATTTTACCTTCAGAATGAGAACAGTTATCTAGGAATAAAAAATTCTTTTAAATTTAATTTTGTGTGTGTGTGTGTGTGTGTGTGTGTGTTTGTGTGTGCATGCACATAGCATGGTGTGGGTTTGGAGGTCAGAGGACAACTTTCAGGAGTAGGCACTTTCCTTCATTGGGGGTTCTAAGGATTGAACTCCGGTCATCAGCATTGCAGCAAAGAGTGTTGATTTGCTGAAAGATCTCACCAGCCCTAAATTAAAGTCGTTATCCAGTCTAGCTCTGTGAAGCAAATTAGAAAGCATGCCTCTGGTTAACCATGGATTGACATTTTGGTAGTGTGGTGATAAGCAGGTAAGAGAGCCACTCCTTTAAACAACAAGGATGCAAGCTTTTATCAATTACAATCACTTTACCCTTAAGAATGACTGCTGCATTGGCATATCCCAGCAAGGTCTTTGGCATCCTTCATCCCTGTAAGGACTGTTTCATCAGCTCAGTGGTGTCTTTCTAAGGATGATAATGATGGGCTCGTGATGTTTCACCAACATTATAGATTTGCTATGGTGTTAAGTTTTTATTACTGATGACCTTGTCAAACCTATGAATGGATTTCTTTGCTTCTTCATGATCAGCAAATGTTTTATCACCACTAGTCCTTAAAAAATTAATGTCATATCTTTTCTTTAATTTCTGCAACCAGCTTATTCCCTTCAATTTTCATTTCATCCTGATAGGTCTTTGCTTGTTTCATGATTAGCATATCATTAAGTATTCACTGTGACCCTGAAAAATGTGCTCTTTTAATACATGATCACTTCCTCACTTTTACCATTATGCAATGTTCTTCTCTGTTTCATTAGCTATTTTAACCTATAAGAGAGTTTATAAATTTTTGTTTCTTCATGTCACATGTACAGGGATCAATCCATCTCCATATTGTTTTTGCAAAATGTTTCACTTATATTGTAATCCAGTTTCTCTAATAAGCTGATTTTCTGTGCAGTAGAAAAAATAAATACATATTTTTAATAAAATGACTGGTGTAGGAGCTCCTTCTGTATTTGGGTTGCTTTCATTGGTTAATAAAGAGACTTCCTTGGCCTTTTGATAGGGTAGCCCATAGGTGGGCGAAGTAAACAGAACAGGATGCTGGGAAGAAGGCAGGCAGAGAGAGCTGCCACGGAGTAGCCAGAGTCAGACATGCTCAATCCCGGTAAGCCACGACCTCGTGGTTCTACACAGATTATTAGAAATGGGTTGAATCAAGATGTAAGAATTAGCCAAGAAGAGGCTAGAACTAATATGCCAGGCAGTGTTTAATTAATGCAATTTCTGTGTGATTATTTTGGGTGTAAGCTAGCTGGGTGGCCGGGATGAAAAGCAGGCCCTCTCTTAATAAAAATGACTGTTAACCATAGGATATATGCAGGACTTTTTGATATTTTCAAGAACATCTCTGTATTACAGAGCAGAGAATAAGCAAAAAACAAATATAGAGATTGCACATAGATCTTGGCCTTAAGTAAAGGATCACTGAGAAGCTGCCATTGTAATGTCCAACCTATGAATGTGCCATTTTAGTGTGTGTGTGTGTGTGCTCATGCCATTACTTGAAATTTGAGATCAGAGGACAAGTTGTGGGAATCTACTATATGTATGTTTCCCAGGAATTGAATTTAGGTCATAACACTTGGCAGAAAATTCCTTTATTTGATGTGCTATCTTTTTAGGCAAATGTGTCATTTTGTCACCTTGTATGGATGGGAGAATATGAACTTGTATGAAAAAGGCACATTGCACAGTAAAGAAGATTAGAGGGTTTTATTTTTCCCCTCTTGGAGATACTGAGAAAACTGTGTGCTACGTGAATGTTCCTTAACGGAGATATCTCATCTGAGACAGAGAATTGAAATTGTGGTATCCTACCAGTGCCTAGAACATTTTGGATTTTAGCAATTTTGGATTTTCACATGATTTTAAACCCACACTTTTCCTTTACCATGAACAAACCTATTAGAAGTTTATACATGAGAAGTGAGAAGGGAAAGAAAACAAAGATATTGTTTGTGTTTATGAATGCTTCTGTGTGTTAGGCTGCTGTCCATCTCTAAGTGGATGCCCTCATTGATAAAGAAACAATAGGGCTACACCACAAGCTACTGAGATACAAGCATTTTCTTTCTTGGGTTTTGTTACTTGAATGTAGCAGAACCTTTAAATATAAAGTTGATTAAATAGGGACAGTCTAAGCCATAAGGTTATGCAATAATTTTTAAATTCATATTGATGTAGGAAGATTGTGATAAGGCCTTGAAAGTACACAAATGAAATAAGATTACATGATTAAATTTGTCTAAATCAAATAAGCCTGATTTTTGTACATGTATGTTTGTGTATATATGTGAAAATAAGAAAATTAAGTATAAATAAAGACTTAAGTTATATAGTATATCATGTATTTGCTGACATTTTGATGTGAGTTTAAGTGACCCCTTATGCAAAAAAACTGCTAATAGTGTATTGAATTCAAACTTCAGTTTCTAATACGATTAAATCTTTTAAAATAAATACACCTTAGACTGATGAGTGGTATGAGTGAACTAAGATGGATATGCTATGGTTCTACTTATTTCTCTTATTGTATATAGTTTTACTGTGTTACAGTTAAAACCTTTCCATTTTATTTAGACAAAAGGGGAAGTGTTATGGGATATTTGAACATACTGTGTAAAGATTTATAAATGTTTTCTTTAATAATTTATGAAAGTACCTTCTTAAGAAATTTGAGGAACATACCATAATTAGGTTATACAACATTCTTCCTATTACATTTTCTTTATCCATATATTATGTTTTTACTATTATAATGTTTAGTATATTATTATAGCATATGTTATTATATGTATAATTATAATATCAAATTCTCATAATTCTAAGGAAGTACTATTTTCTCTTTATAGCTAAGAAATGCAAGCTTCAGAAGAGTTGAGTAAATGGCCTATAGTTTTAGACCTAGTGAAGATGAAATGAATTCTTAGGCTCTGTGTGTATGTATATATATATATATGTTTTGAACCTATGTTTTTATTTCCTTTTCTATGTTTCAAAGTCAATACTTTTTTCCTACCTGGTTTCTTTCAGTAGGGCCTTCACCAATATGATAGGTATAGATTCTTCAGAATCTTTTCGACAGCATTTCTGTATAAAGGATTTGGCTTTTATATAACTTCTTTGCTTTTGAGCATCATCAATAGAAAAATGTATATTATAATGCTGTCAACCTTATGAGACCACAGGAACAAAAGGGGATACTATATATAAAACACTTGTAAGAGTGTATTCCAGATATTCAGCACCTAAAGAGTGCTAGCATTTCCTCTCATTTTCTTGCCTTCCTCCTGTTATCATAATCATACTTTCCCCACATGCTTCTTAGAATTCCTGTAGGCTTTATACTCCAAACTTTTGTTTGTCATTTTTAGCTAAAGATTCTCCACTGTAGCTAAGGATGCTCTAGTACTACCTATTAACGATTAAAGTGCTAACAAAGTAACATTTCTGAAACACTATCTTAACTCTCTGAACTTTTTTTATAATAAATATTTTATTAAACTATGTAAGGCAAAGGTTGTTTAATCTACAAAGGTATTTTACAAAATTAAAATTATACTTAGAGAAACAGTTTTTAATTTTAAAATTTTATTTTATATGTATGAGTATTTTGCTTGCATGTATTTTTCTTTACCAAGTCTGTATAAGAAATCTAGAAGAGCCAGGAAAAGGCATCAGATTCCCTGGAGCTGTAGATAGCTGTGAGGTATCATGTACATGATAAGAATTGAACCTGAGACTTCTAGAAGAACAAGTGCTCTTAACCAGTGAGACATCTCTCCATCCCTGAAACTCAGTGTTTGTTAGACCAATTATAGTGAAAATAACACTGATGGATTTACTAGTATATAGCTTAAAAGAGATCACAAATTACTTTAGTTGTGCTATAAGTTCTATTTTAAAAATTTGGTTATATGTTAGGTGATCATGAAAACTTGAGCAAATTACAAAGAGTAGAATTCATAAAATATACATATTGTTATCTCCATTCAGGAAAAGGTGAAACAAGACAAACAGAAAAATCATTGGTAAATATAAAATTAGGTAGAAATTACAATAATTTTGTTAAAACTACTAGTTATGGAATCAGAGGAGAAATGAAAGTCACAGTGTTGGACTGTTTAGAAAGCAACAGTGAAGACTATATCACTTTTTAAAACCAGTGAAAAGTTTTCAACAATGTGTTTAGAAAGATTCATGGTAGTAATATATGTCTTTATTACAAGAAAGAAATAAGACTGTTGGGGAGATGATTCATTAAGAAACAGTGTTTGTTGTAAATGTATGAAGTCCTGAGTTTGAATCCGTAGCTCCCTCGTAAAAAGTCAGCAATGGATCCATGTGGTTTAAACTACCACATTTTGTGAGTGGAGACTAGAGGATTTCTTGAGCTTGCTGGTGATCCAACCTAGTGAGCCTAGGACTACTAATGAGCTGCCAGTTCAGTAAGAGACTTTATCTCAAAGCATCAAGACAGATCTGTATAGAGGAAGACAGAATCTGGATTTTCCATGAGCACACTCATATGCATGTACCTTACCTGGGAGTATATACATGCGCACACACACACACACACACACACACACACACTAACACACAAGCATTCACACATACACACAAACAAAATTTGAAAATAAATTATGCAAGTCATCAATATATAAGAGCAAAACTCTTCATAAATAAGTGAAAAGGAAAATTAATATAATCAGATGGTAAAATTAAATAAGCTAGGACTTATAGATACATGGAATAAATCTATTTTGATCAGCAAAATTTCAGATATATTTTTCATCAAGAGAAGAGGCAAAATTCAAATTTACAACATTATAAATGAGAATCATGACACATCTCTTGGTATCTGAAGAGATTTAAAGTTAACAACAGCTTCTTCTCAAAGAAGCAACAAATCTGTTGAAAGACAGATATTGCTGATTATTCTGATTTCCTCACTGTACACTGTGTACCTTGTTTCAGATATTATACATGCCCCATAAATGTGTGTGGCTATTGTGCAGATTAAAAATAATTTAAAATGAAGATAAGGCAGTATTTCTTTACAGATGTTTATAGATAGTTGGTAAAATATATACAAAAGTGGTGTGAGAACAGAGTTCTATATTGAGCAGTGAACCTAAGAACAAGCCACATAAGAAACTGAAATATAAAGTATATAATATTTGAAACCACTAGCCATAACATACAGTAATCAACATGCAGTTTTCAGATCACTGGCTCATTCCACTAAAAAAATTTGTGGTCTCTGAATAACAACAACATAAATTCAAGATCAAATATATATTAAAATTCTGGAAGGACTGGTGTGGCTCAGTCATCAAAATTCTTGCCAACAAGACTGATGATGTGAATGTGAAATCAATCCATGGACCCACAAGGTGGAAGATATTGATTCCCACAAGTAGTATTTGAGGCTTTGTTCTTTAATATGACTATGCCCATGTCAACAGCACACATGAAGTCAGGACTTCACTTGAACCCTATAGATTTCCTATATGGTATCTGTCTTTGTTGTAAAGCTCAAAGGGATCTGATTCACCCGCTGATTGTATAAATATTTATTTACACATCACACTTGTGTTCTTTTTCTGAATTTTAGACATTTAGTTACAATTATTCATGTGTATGTACTCATGAACATGTGGATGGCTACATAGGAAGGATAGTGTATGTGGAGGTCAGAGTACCACTACAGAAATAATTCTGAATTCTTAGTGAACTGTCTTAAGAGAACATATGGTGCTATTACTGGTATTGTTTAGTTGCCACATTTTTTTTACAAGGTGTCTGCAAGAATTTTCCACTATGAAGTAATTACCAAGTAGGTTGGTAAGATAGACTTGGACATTGTGTGTATCCTACTTAGAACCAAATACTTGGGAATACTCCAATATTGGAGGTTACATAGATGAACTATCCTGTAAGCAATGGGATATACAATATAGCAGTTCTAAGTAATGTTGTAAGAACTATTTAGACTGTGAAAAGGTACTGTTTTTTTTTTAATATTCAGTCTACACAAAAAGCTGGTTTGGATGCAGTGGCACACTATTTCCATGTACTCCAAACCCAGATGAATGGATGCTATTGCACATTGTGCACGCTGTAAAAACAGAAAGCACCCTCAAGTGAATATAAGCATGAAGGAAGTTTATTAAGGAATGTTGTTTCTTTTTTTTTTTTTTACAGAGTTTCCAATTCTTTCTTTACTGTTTATCCTGGCAGAAGAAATAAAAGCTAGG
>LOEQ01009092.1:15670-32963 GCA_001685075.1 Bramus lutescens | reverse complement strand
GGATGGAGGGGGGAAGACCTTGGACTGCCCACAGGGCAAGGAACCCTGATTGATTTCTTTTTTTTTTTTAAATCTCAATGATCATTGTACATGTTTATGGGGCACAATGTAGTTGAGGGTAGAGGAAGGGGAGTGACTTTTTCCTCCTTCCCCCCTCCATTTCCATCTTTCTCCCTCTACCTCTTCCCCTCTCCAACTCTTCCTCTCTCTTAATTTGTTCCAATATGACCTTGAACTCAAGATCCTCCCAGCTCTGTTCCAGAGTGCTGGGAATATTGAGGTGTGATCCAAAGGTCAGCTATAAGGGAAGTCCTCACTATTACATAGTAATTTATCACTGAAGATTGTCTCTAGGAACAAGCTATGCCTTCATGTTAGCTGTCTCTCTTTAGCTAAGTGATATAGGAGGGTCTTCTGTCTATGTGTTACTTTCATTGGTTAAATAAAGAGACTGACTTGGCCTTTTGATAGGTCAGCAGCTTAGATAGACAGAGTAGATCGAACAGAATGCTGGGAGAAAAAAGCAGAGTATGGCTGACACCATGGCTCTCCTCTCCAAGATAGATGTTGGTTAGACTCATTCTGGTAAGCTACGAGCTCATGGTAACATACAGATTATTAGATATGGGTTAAAGCAAGATGTGAGTTATCCAATAAAAAGCTGGAGACAATGGGCCAGGCAGCAATTTGATTAATACAGATCTCCGTATGGTTATTTCGGGCATAAGCTAGCCGGGTGGTGGGGATGCAGCCTGCCACTCATTTTACCACAGCTAAGAAAACTTGCATAGTGCTGGGGACTGAAAGTGTGCTGCCACAACTTTGCCAAGGTCTTAGAGGATAACCCCCCGATGAAGTTGGGTGGTGCTGTACAGTATCTGTGACACAAGCCATAATATGGCTCACATAATTAATGATTATTCCTTTTTTCTCATTTTTGCCTGTATAATTTACAAATGTCTTCCAAAACATATATAATATATATATATAATTCGCAGCAAACAAAAATTGCTACAAGTGCTTTGGAAAATACAGACTACATGCTTGTGGTTCTGTACATCTTTAGAAGTAGCATGGCATAATGAGCTTTGACACTGTGTGAAACTATTTTCAAATTGAGTCTGCTTTATAGCCTTAGGCCTTGGCTCTTAATATCTTACTTAATATTGAAGTTTCAAATTCCTTATTTGTGGAGGGGTTAGGGTGGGAGAGGGGAGAAGCTGAGTGTGAATAGGGGTGAGAGTTTGAAGAAATGTTGTGAACATGACACAAGTTGAATAGAGATGAAGTACCTACCACATAGTGAGAAATCAATAAATGATAGTCATTTTTTTGCTTATTTACTTAGATTATAAATTTTATTAGGCTTCTAGATTTTGCCATTTATTTAAAAATACTATCTATACCTTTGGCATCTTCCCAGAAATTCTCTTTCCCTAAAGGCTAGAACAACTAAAAATAAAAACACTGTTCAAGCATATTCAGTATTTTAGTTCTCAGGAAATGAAAGCAGGCATTCTCTAGGTATTTGCTTAACCCTTTAGTTTTAACTAAATGTTCATAGATCATACAAATGAACTGGAAGCAAAGGAAAAGCAATATCTTGTGTTCTGCCATGTCTAGAACAACATTTTAGATTTAAAGGTATATAATTTTTCTTGGTTTTGTTCAATATTGCACTTTGCTTGAAAATGTTCCTTTAATACCATGTTTTAGGCATTATAGAATAATCAACCATCTGCACAAAATTTCAGTTCTCATGATTACTTCTTGAAAATGTTGTAAGAAAGCACAGTGTGTTCAGTTAAAAGAAAATAATTTTACTGCATCTTTGGTAGGCTGAGCAATTTTTATTGCAACTGAAACTTAGAGAATTTCATTGTGATTTTTACGTTATGCATTCCTTACTACTCTCACCTCTTCTGAAAGCAGCAACACACTTTACATTCCATGAATTACCTTTTTTCTTCAATGCATTTAATTCTTACTCTAAACCATTGACTAAAGGTGTTGAAAAATAAAATTACAATTCTCTTGCAGTCTTTTTTTACTTTTTTTGGGATACATTCTGTAGTGTTCTTAGATTCAATCATAGGATTAATAGTGGGGAGTTTTGCTCCTATGCTTTTCATCAGTAATGCATGATGATCTTTAGTATTTGGGATCTTTTCCACTTTATCTAAAAATTGCAGGATATAAATATTTTACCCTATTTAATGGTTACCAAACCTAAATACTTAGAAAAGATGGAGTAATCAATTTAGTCAAACTGTAGGGTAAAGGGGCAGTCAAAAGAAACACACTCTGGCCCTGAACCCAGAGCCAGTGAAGGAAAATCACCCAGGTTCTGAAACTAGAACCAACAATGTCCCTGACCAACTGAAACATGAAACCAAGTAATCCCTGAGCACCCTGTCTCTGAACCCAGAGCCAGTGAAAGAAACAAACCCTGGATCTGAGACATGAGCCAGGGAAAGAAACACATTATCCCTGAACCCAGAAGCAAAGAAACAGGCCCTGACTCTCAAACCAGTGCTAAAGAAACACACTTTGTCCCTAGAATCTGAGATAGTGAAAGAAATATGCCCTGACCGTAAGATTAGAGCCAAAAATCTAAAATGAACCAGTGAAAGAACACAGTTTGGGGCACTGAAATCAGAGCCATCTTTGTCCCTGATCAAGTAAACTACCCAGTCTCTGAGTTTAGCTGAAAAGCTTCTCCCTGGAAAAACTCCACCCCCAAGACACCCTACATAAAGCTCTCTGCCTGTTCAGATGCAGGCTGTCCTTCATCACCCTGGGAGAGGCAGCTACTTTCCTGGACTCTTCCTTCCCAAATAAGTCTCTTTCTCAAAAGAGTCTTGCGTGTAAACCTTCATTCACTGGCACAGAATAGAAAGAAGCTTGCTGGTTTGTCCCTTAGAGGACTGAGCAGAAAAACTTTGCTGAGACATTCCCTAAGGGGGACTGAGCAAGGCTGAGCAGAACAGAAGAACAGAATAACCTTGCTGGGACATTCCCTTAGTGGGACTGAGCATGACTGAGCAGAAAAAGTAACAAATTTTCTGCAGGAGCTACTGTTTAACAGAGTGTAGCAGAGGTAATATTTTGGGCTGCAGAAGAAGCAGTGGATAACTCTGCTAGGAAGCTCCCTTAGGGGAAGAGAAGAGCTCATCTGTAGAGGTTCTCTAGGAAAGAAGCAGGATTGCTATATCTTGTGGGGAGACCATCCCCCACCACACCTGAACTTCAGTCAGGTTGGCTTCCCAACAAGTCAGGATAGCTTTAATCCAAGTCTGAGTTGTCCCTATTGTGACTCCAGCTTCCAGAGCTGTCCTATGGCAGTTTCACCCCTTCAGAGCTGTCCTATTGTGGCTCTAAGTATAGCCTGGCTTCCTGATAAGTCAGGATAGCTTTGCAGCTGTAACACTCACACTCACACAAACAACTGAGTACTTAGTTAAAAAAAGAAAAACATCATGCAACAACATAAACTAACTACCCAGACAAAATCCACACTCAAATCAGTTGTTTGATGTTACAAAGAAACAGAAAACATTTGAATGTATTTTGTAGTTTTAACAAACTATGGTAACATCTGATATAGATAACATGATATTTTGCTAATCTTTATTTGTAACAGCTAACTTCATATAAACTTTTCTGGGCCATGATGTCCTCCAGATATAGGGTGAAACTTTTGCCTAGGTATTTGTTTCTAAGTGAGATTAACATTTGATTTGGTTGAGTGAGCAAAGCAAATAGCTGTCTGTGTTGTAGGTGGGGCTTTTATAGTCAAGAAAAGGTAGGAATAGAACCAGAAAGGGAAGATAATATGCCTTCTTGAGTAGAAAGACTTTTTCCTGCATGACAACCATCATCCTGAGGCATCAGCTTTCCCCCTGCTTTTAAAGGTGAACTTAAATATATTGATTTTTGTGGCTCTTGCAAATATTGGTGCTTAGACTGAAACATTGACTCTTGGGCTTGGACTGTAACCAAGCTTTGTCTCTCCTGGGGCTGCTATGTTGCTGGTTCACTCTTCAGATTTTGAGACTTGTGAGGGTCCATTCTGTGGAACTTTTTCTTTGAATATGTCAATGTTACTGTTGCTGCTTATCTAGAAACTTCTGACTAATACACATTTGGAGTTGTTATAACTAATCTTTACTGGAAGTTAATGGGAGTGAATCACTGGGCATGTCTATAAGGGATGTTTAAAATGAGGTTAATTGAAGTGGGAAGGCATACCCTGTATATGAATGATACCATTCTATGATCTGGTGTCTGAATAGAAAACAAAAGTGAGCTGAGCATAAATGTTTATCTCTTTTGGTTTTCTGATTACAAATGCAATGTGTCCAGTTTCCTTAAGCTCCTACTGCCGTGCCTTCCCTGTCACAATGGACTATACTCTCAAATTGTAAGCGTGAATGAATGCTTCCTTCTTCAAATTGCTTTTGTCTGATATTTTGTCACAGCAATGAGACCATATTGTAGTTGGTCACCTGTAAGTATTTGTAGTTTGCCATTCAGTGTTGCATCTTAATACAGTTAATAAATTCAATCCTCATAACAACTTTACAAATAAAACACATTTTTTGTGATCATTCCTAGAGGTTTGAAAAGGCAAATAGCATAAAAAAGTGTATAACATCCTTAAGTATTGAGGCAGACATCCAAACCCAGGCTGTTCTGCTTGGGAGGTACTACAAAAGCAGTATGCTTTGTTTCACCTCATTTCTCTAATAAATCACAACATCAGCTTAGGATCAATTGATTCAAATGATGCTCAGATATTTGTCACATATCTTCTTGAGTCTCTCTTTAGTGGATATTCAATACTGAACGGGCAGATTTGTGCTTACTTCTAAGTTGAATTTATGTTGCACTTTCAGGCCAAAATTTTAAAATCATTCCTTGATTCAGCCATCCTTACAACATCCCTGTGAGGAAAACATGTATATCTGTTGTTCCCCTGTAGGAAAGGAAGCAAAAATCAATCAAAGTCTAATCATCAAGGCATCCAATTCTTTGCAGAATTATCTGTTTGAGTCCTTTGCCCATTTTGAATTAGGTTGTTTGTTTTTGTTATTGAGTTATATGTTCCCCTATTCACTACATTTTCTTTACCTATTCCTGGTTTCCTTTGCTGTGGAGAGATTTATAGTTTGATGTTATCCTACTTGCCTACTTTTGTTTATATTTAATATCTTGTCAATGTTACTGTGAAGAAATTTCTAGCTGTAATGCAATAAAGCTTTGCCCTAATGGTTTTACCTTAGGGATTTTATAGTTCTGGGTCTTATTTTAAGCCATTAAACCACTTGAAATTGATTTTTATATATGATATAAGTTTAGAGGCTCTAATTATGCTCTTTTGTAAGTGGATATCTACATTTTGTCCAATATCATGTGCTGAACAGACTATTCATTGTATATTTTGGCATCTTTGTCACAGGTGTCACCATAGAGATGCTTGGTATCATTAATGCAAACCAAATAAATGCCAATCAAAACCACAATGAACTACCAACTTAATCCTGTAGGAATGATTATTAGTAAACTAAAAAAGTGAGTGTATTAATTACTTCTCTGTTACAACAGTAAAATAACATGACTAAGGAAACTTATTAAAGGAAGAGTTTATTTTGGCTTACATTTGAGGAATATTAGTTTATAGGTCCCCGGAGACAACATAACAGCCAATTGTATTGCATGGCAGTTAGGGAAGGAAAGCTGTGAGATCACATCTTGAATTGCAAGCAAGAAGCAGATAGAGGGACTGGTAGTAGGGCAAGGTCTTAAGGTCTTGAACCCTGCCCACTGTAACATGCTTCTTCCCTCAGTGATTCACTGCACAAATACCCCAAAACAGCAAAACAGTGCCACCAGCTGGAGGCCAAGTATTCAAGACCTTGGTACTATGGAGGACACTTCCTTTTCAGACCACCACAAGTTACTGCTTGTTGACAGGCTGTGAAGAAATTGAAGCCCTTGTGGTAATGTAAGAAATTTCTGTATCCATGGAAAATAGTAGGGATGTTCCTCCAAGCATTAAAAAAAAACACTATTGTATAATTCAGAGCCACATCATTCGCAATTTCCAAGGTGTGATAAAAGCCTACACACTCATGGAAAAACTAAATATAAGAGGAAAATGTGGAATATAGATGAAATGCAATATTTTTCAAATTTACAAAAGAACAAAGAAACTGTACTGTATGTTATCGTACCTATAAACCTGAAGACTACTATGCTACAAGGATCAAGCCAATGAGGAAAACCTATTTTAAGATTATATTTCTCTGAGTTACTTAAAGTAGTCTAAATGATTGAATTCTACTGGAGAGTAGAATAGTGGTGCTTCAATGGCTATTGGAAGTGGGAAATAGAGGGTTGCTCTAACTAGAGGTTTCTTTCCTGCCTACCAGTTCCCAAATAACTAATCTGAGGCTTAATATTAATCACAAACTGTTTGGCCTTAACTTGGGCTTATTATTAACTAGCCCTTACAACTGAAATTTACCCATTTCTTGTATTTTTTATTTTACCATGAGGCTCATGGCTTATTACTTCATATCTTGCTTCTCCAGTGGCTGCTGGCATCTCCCAGACTCTGCCTTCTTTTTTCCTGTATTCAGTTTGGCTTTCCTGTCTAGATATGATTTGCCCTACCATAGGCCAAAGCAGTTTCTTTATTAACCAATGGTAATAAAAAACATTTCCAGCATACAGAGAGACATCCCACATCAGGTTGCTATTAAATGAACATAACATTTTAGTCATGAAAAATGAGTAAGACTTTGGGATTCATAATACAATATTGTACCTATAATAGATCCTCTAATATTAACTTACATGTTTACATAGCAGAACATATGTTAAATGTTTTTGCCACAACATATAAAAACTTATAAATGTCCTCACCACAAGAAAAATTCTTTATAATTAGGTTGTTGCCATTTTCTACTATGTGCAGCCCTAGTTCAAGGAAAAGTGGATACTTCATAATTAAGGGCTAAATATAGAAATTTGAAGCCAGATGTGTTGTTAAATATTGGACTTCTTATGCTTTTCATGGTTCCTCAGTGATACTTCAAGTAAATCAGTCATAATTCCTTTTCAAACTACCTAGAAGATTGATTTCATTTGTGTAAGGTAGTTAATCTTAATCATATTAAGATATCATCAAATGTTCATATTTCCTCTTATAAACATTCTTAATCAAGTTTTTTGTTGTTGCTATGATTTGGCAAGGATATCATGTTTTGAATAGTTTTTACTGTGATGAGTATAGGCTACTTGCATTTAAACTTTGAATAGTTATACCTTTATGAATAATTTAATGTATGCTATATTTTACACCCAGTAGATCCTTAAAATAAAATTAATTTCTTCATATGCAAAGACAGCATTCATACTTAATTCAAAATTATATCAGAATATTTGTATTTTCCACATAAGCATTTCCACATTGTCTACTGGGTGTCTTGCATTTCTGGGTTATAGAGAAGCAAGGAAAACCTTTGCTTTTGCTTAATCTCATCCCTGGGTAGACTGGCACAAATGTGTTTTATGACAACCAATCAGTTTATTTTAGAAATGCATGCCAATTTCCTGTTTCTAAATTGCACAGTAAGTTCTTGATGGCAGTGCTTTCCTGAATGGACTGAAAATACATGAGCAATTTAGAAAATACAACCATCTTCGACAGATTTTCTGTAAACCTTGTAGATTCTAATTTCTCTCAGGTTAAATAAGCTTTGGATGCGTCGCTCACCAGAGCAGGTAAAATGTGCCTTATGAACAATCTTAGACTGTACCAAATTCAGTGAAAAATAGAAAATACCTCAAATTTAGCCATTATCTATTAAAATTTCTTCATAAAACCTTTCAGCGTTAATTGAGACACAAGTATCCCAGAACAGATGCCATGATTTCACCATCACTTTAGTTATATAGCTGCAGAAATGAACTTTTATTATTATTCACTTCACAGATATTTATTTAAATATATTTTACATTTGTTGGTTGAGATATTCATACATATGTACAATATATTTTTGTTCAAATGTAGCCCTAGCTCCCATCCCTCCAGTTCTTCCTTTATAACCCTGCAACTTCTGCCTCCCATTTCTGTGCAGTCTTTCTTTTAAACTTATTTTGTCCATTTAGTGCTGCCAGTATGTTCATGTATGTGTAGCCATTCATTGGAATATAGGCAACTGGAGACTGTATCTCTAAGATAAATGACCCTTTCTTCCCCAGGAAAGGACAATAGCGTCGAAGCCGTGGGAATGACTTAGAAACCCCTCCCCCATTCATGCTGGGAATTTTACTGTCTTAGTCTTGGGCAGATATTGTACACGCAGCTACAGTTACTATGAGTTTTTAAGTGCAACTTCTTGATCATAGCCAGAAGACACCGATTTGCAGTTGACCTCCAAAACTTCCAGTTCTAACAGTCTTCCATCACCTTGAAAAGGGGATGGATGGTTGATGATTTTTCAACCTTGGACTGGAGGGGTGTCATATAGATGTTTCACTTTAGGACTGAACACCCCATAGTCCCTTACGCTCTACATATGAGCCAATCACGAGTGTATGTATTAATTGCCATCTATTGCACGTAGAAGATTTTGTGACAAGGGTTGAGAAATGTTCTAATTAAGCTGCCTTTCAGAATACAACCAAAGAAAAGGAGGGCTCCTCTAAGTATTTACATGTTTGACCAATGCAGTTAAAACTACTTGTATAGAGAGTCTGTGTAACTCACAACATCCCCATTTCACTTCTTAGAGAACAAAGTGGTTCTGCATCAGCCATATAGCTTTTCTTGAACTACCTTTGAAAACAAAGAGTTAGAGTACTCTTTTTTTGAGAAAACTAGTCTTGCTTAAAACACATGATGTAATCTATAGAAATATTAGATTCACTTAAATCACATGGCATGTGGGGTCTGAGGAAAACAAAAAGCAGGTAATGGAAGAAAGAATGAATATATGATGAGACCATACATTTTTTGAGACTGGTGCTAAAATTATAAAGCTTATTCTTATGGACATACATAAAAGGAACTTGAAGGAAGAGATAATAAAAACATAGAAGCAATAATTAATGAACAAAAAGGACAAAGTCAGTCCATGAAATGAAGGCTAATTCTTTGAAATTTCTATATGAAACATTCCATGGAAGAAGAAAACACATATAATGTTAGAAATGAAAAGAAAACACAATATTGATTGAGGATATCATAAAGAGACTAGATGATCTGAAAGCTAATAAGAAATGGTTTATTCATTTCAACATGTGTGTATAGCACCTTCTTTTTTGACATAAGAAACTGATTTGGACATAACAGTTATTGTTATTTAATTATATTTTACATAATGTAGAAACCCATAAAGCTCAATATATATACTCAGTATGGAAGTAGAACATCTGAATACTTTGAGTACCATTGAAGAAGTTGTATTAAGGTAAACAAAAGAACATTTTTTCATTATTATCCCATTCTAAAGGTATCAGGCCCAAGCATATATAATTTCTACCAGGCATTACTGTTCTGGCTAGTTCTTGTCAACTTGAAATAAGCTACTGTCATTTGGGAAGAGAGAACCTCATTTGAGGAATTGCATCCTGGGGCAAGTCTGTTGGGCAGGTTTTTGATTGTCAGCTGATGTGAGAAGGCCAAGTCCACTGTGCCAACTCTAGAAAGGTTGTTCTGGATTCTGAATTAAAGCACATTGAGTGAGCCATGAGGCACAGAATACCAATAAGCAGCATTTCTCCATGACTTCTGCTTCAGTTCCTGCCAACAGGTAATTGTCCTGCTTCAGTTGCTGTCCTGACTTTCCTGGATGATTGAGTATGGTGGAGTGAAAGCTGACATATGAAATAGGCCCTGTCCTCCCCAAGAGGCTTTGGGTATGATGTTTTGTTACAGAAATAGAAACCCTGACTATGATATGTACATATGTACACAGTTTGTTGCTATGTCAAATCTTATAGTATCCCCAAACAGAAACCAATTTAAACATCACAGTTAATTAATGAACAGTGCAGTTTTGATTAATTGGAATATTATGTAACAGCTAAATGAATGAGATAGATCTTTATGTAATGAATAGAATGATATAAATTAATGAACTGAAGATTTATATATCAATATGTGTAGAGATCACAAGCTTAATGTGTAAAAACAAAAGTTGAAGAATGAGGTGGATGGTATTTAACTTCTTAAAAATCAGTCTAAACAATATCATAAAATATTTCATGATTAAGTATTTGTTATACATAAAAACACAATGGGAAAGATACACAGCAAACTCATGATCATCAATGGTTTTGAGTAGGAAATGAGTGGTAACAATCTATAATATTTAATTTTCAAGAGCAGGAGAATTGTCAAGAAATCCTGACAGTATTGTCTAGCTGTTTTGAAAGATACTGTTTTTTATAATTTCCTATACATTTAGATAAATTTTCAAATAAAATTGTGACTTCCTTGGCAGAAAACATTCTACTAATGTTTTGTGTTTTGATAGAAGCCTCACTATGTAACCAGGCTAGACTCAAACTCATGATACTTCTCCTTCATCCTCCAGAGTGATAGGATTAGAAGCAGTTGCCATCATGCCTGGAACATTTTAATAGTTTTAGAATCAAGCATTATTTGAACTTAATTATGTGGAACATGCTTTCACAAATAAAATTGGACAATATTTAAGAATAAATAAAAGAATCAGAATAAGTAATTACTAAATCACATAAAATTTTGATTCACCAGCTACAAATAAATAGAAATTAGAGTAATATATGAGCCATTGAATTGTTTGTATATGTATGTATATATCTGTATACATATATGTCTCTGTGTATGCATGCACACATTCATATATATTCCTGTTTGTCTGCCATTCATCCACCAACCCGTCTATGCATCTAACTATTTATTACTCTAATACAGTTTCAGTTAGGGAGACACATACACTGCTCCAGAGAGTATAAAATCTTTCTTGAAGGAAATTTACTGAGAGTTCTAAATGGACATACCATTTTCTTACTTACTCTTCTTGTAGGTTACCTTATGAAAATGAAGAATATTTAACAGAATGTTTGTTTATTACAGTTACACAAATAAAATTTGAGAACAGCTTAAGTTGTCTAGAGTATCGCATTACTTCAATACTTTCTGGTCTTTTATACATTGAAATTCTGTATAATATCTTAAAATGACAACCATATCTGCTGCTAGTAAGAGAATTTTTAAAGTTTTCTTATTTCTATGTATTCACATGTATGCTGTATGTCTTAGTTTCTTTTGCTGTTATTTTAACTTAAAGGAGAAAGGGTTTATTTTGGCTCACAGTTCAAAGTTGTAGCACATAATGATAGGGCAGTCACAGCAGCAGGAGCTTGAGACAGCCGTGTCATGAACTATTATTTTAATATTTGTTACATTATTTCATTCTGCAGAATATTTGTTTAATGATGCAAAGATGTTTCATGTTGCATTTGTTTAACTTTGTGAAGCTATGTTACTTTGCCTGTCTAAAACAACTGATTGGTCTAATAAAGAGCTGAGCGCTCAATAGCTAGGCAGGAGAGAGAAATATGTGGGGCTGACAGGCAGAGAGAATAAACAGGAGGTGGGAGGCGAGAGAGAAAAAAATGAAGAGGAGGAGACAAGGGGCCAGTCACCCAGCCACACAACCAGCCATGGAGTCAGAAGGAAAGATGTAAAGAAATAGAAGTAAAAGCCCAGAGGCAAAAGATAGATGGGATAATTTAAGAAAATCTGGCTAGAATCAAGTCAAGCTAAGGCCAGGCATTAATAAGTAAGAATAAGTCACTTGTGTATTTATTTGGGAGCTGGATAGTGGGCCCTCAAAGTGTAAAGAGTAAAAAAAAAATCCAACTACACAGCTGTAGTTTCATCCACAGTTAAGAAGTAGAAAATTGTGAGTACATGTGCGTTTTTAGTTTTCTCCATTTTGTATAGATCCAAGTCTAGAGAATGGTACTACTCAGTTTTAGTGTGGGTCTTTCCACCTTAATTAACCTAATCAATGTGATCTCTCAGAGGCATGCCCAATGGCAAAAGAAGGCCTCACAACTATGCCTGGAGTTCATCTCCTAAGTGAGTACAGATCCTGTCAAGTTAACAATAAATATGTTAAACATGTATATGTGTATATAGATACATATATGTACATGAAGACTAAGTATGTACCATATGAAGTACAGAAATGTGCATGACACACCCAGGAAGAAAGAGTAAACATTGACATTTGTAATTTCTGTATTTGTGGATGACAAGTGCTTTTAACAAATGTTATTTGTTCTTTTCTGATTCTATACATTTTCTATAATACCTGTGCTTTTTTTAAGCAGAGAGAAACTTGTTTCTAGAATGCTATCTTAATCCATTTCTAGCAAGTCCATTGTGGGATGTAGCGCATATCCTATAATGCACACTACCATCTAGTTTTACTTTTTACTCAGCTATTAACTACAATACAAAAGACCAGCTGTACTATTATATAATCTCACACCATCTAAAGGATACCTGAATAAGGCCCATTTTTTATTGTGCATTTTATTTAGACAATACTTAAATACTACTGCCAGCTCATTAACACTCTATATAGTGGTAAATTTTTCCCTTTTACAGATACTGTACCTTTTAATTATCCATGGGGAAGGAAATTAAATGTATTTGATATTCAGATAGTGTCCCAGTCATTTCTAAAGGAAAGAAGATAATAGTGAAGTAAGTTGCCAGAACTTAAATGCTGAGTAAAATTATTCCAAAACTTTGTGTGTGAATAAGCAGCTACTACTCTCGCTATATCTAGCAGATACTGAGGTTAAAAAAGGGAAAATTATTTATGTTGGTAACAGTTTACTATCATTATTAAGTATAAGGTGTCATATATGATTTATATATGCTAGAGTTTTATGTGATTTTC
The DNA here is from genome assembly GCA_001685075.1 of Bramus lutescens. Classification (NCBI taxonomy): domain Eukaryota; kingdom Metazoa; phylum Chordata; class Mammalia; order Rodentia; family Cricetidae; genus Bramus; species Bramus lutescens. Next base: position 19,986 of record LOEQ01009092.1, on the reverse strand, counting down.
AGTGGATTAGGTTTCTTTCACCCTCATCACCATAAAGATGTTAGAAATGCACTGAATTACAGTGTTACTATAGTTAGGGCATCACTATGTGTCATAGGTTTACTATTGCTGTGAAGAAACACTATGACCATGGCAACTCTGATAAAGGAAGCATTTGATTGGGGCTTACTTACAGTTCAGAGGTTCAATCAGTTTTCATCATGGCAGGGAGCATGGTGGCATGCAGACAGTCATAATGCTGGAGAAATAGCTGATTGTCCCACATCTTGCAGGAGACAGGAAATCAACTGACTATCACAATGAGGAAAGCTTGAGCAAAAGAGGCCTCAAAGTCCACCCCCACAGTGACACACTTACTCCAGCAATGCCACACCACTAATATTGCCACTCCCTTTGGGGCCATTCTCTTGAAAGCCACCATACTATGTGATAGGAATAATTTTTAGGTTCAATAGTGTATATTGTCATTAAGTAAAAGTCTACATAGCAGATGACCATATTTAAAACATCAGAAGCTTGATAACTTTTGTACAATGGCATTCATATCTATTATCATTTGAGATATGGCTCAAAGATAATATGAGGAAAGCCATATAAATTTAGATAGTGTTTAAAATGATTTTGGTAGAGAGTAATGCCTCATTTGACTTGAATGGTATGTTCAACTTAATGTAATCTTAAGCTATTTTATCTCCTAAGTGCTTATTTGTTTCAAATAGCCTTTTATTTTAAAAATCACATTTCAATACATACACTAAGTTAGGATCAGGGAATGGAGATATCACAGGACAAAACTATTTATAGTTTTGGATTATAATTAAAGGCTTTATTCCCTGAAGGAAATTATGTATCCTATTATTTTCAGGACATTGCAATTTTTGAAAATGTAATAGGTGTTTAATAAATGTTTAATGAATAAAAATGTCTTTTTATATTCTAATTCCTTTCTTTGCTGTTAGCTGTCATATCTTGTGGTGGACTGTATTTATCCTTCTAATATGATTTATTTTCAATCAGTTATATATCTCTGCCTATTATGTACAGGATTACACTTCAAAGCTTTGAGAGGTACAAAGATGAGCAGTATGCAGAACTTTCCCCAAAAGAACTTAGAACGCTTCCCTTTTAGTTGGTGCAGCTGGGAATATAAAAAAAATACCTCCAATGAAAGTATGTGGTAAATGTTAGGCACCAGTGAAAACCTGCACAAATCAAATAGCCTTTTACTCATTACCTTGACCTTCCCTCAAACTTCAAAGGGCTTCAAAATAGGAAGAAAAGTTCTTTACAGAACACAAATGAAGAAACTGGCATGGTGGAGATTAAGATAACTTGGACACAGATCTGTCAGTAAAGAACTTCCAGGTTAGGTTGGTGGGGAAGGGAACAGATTTACATGAATAACTGGAGTAATAAGAATAATTTTTATGTAATGTGAGAGCAGTATAGATAATAAGCAAGGAAAACTGAGAAGGAGGAGAGAAGATCATGCACTTATTTCAGGTTTTTTTTTATGTGCTTTTACTGACAACTGGCCTCTTGGGAGACTTGTTCTTTTTTTACAAAGGTTTATGACTGTATTTTTGATGGGTTAAGTTACTTGAGATTTGTTCTTTGAATAAAGACATAGTTCTTCACACATTTTTTGAGAAAGAGGTGCATTTTTATGCAGAGGCAAAGAAATAGAAGGAAGAGCAGAATATGGGGAAGCAGGTTTTCTACCACAGTATATGCTTCATTGACGGAAGATGAATTATTGGGTGTGTAAACAATGTTTTTTTCTTTTGCTCGAAAAGGGAAAAATAAACATCAGCATAGATGCAGCTGATACAGGAAAACATTGATTTTATAATTGTCAAAAAGAAAACCTGTTTCATTGCCTCATGTTACTATATTTTACATGAAATATTATTATTATGCAATTAAAGAGAGACATAGTAAGACAAATATCTTAATGAAAAACACTCTTGCTTAGCATAGATAAAGCAGTTGCTATTTGGAGTATGAATATCAAATCTTTTTAGTAAAATAACTATGCACAAATTGACCGAAAACAGGTTGCTTTGCTTGCCTGTCAGAATTTTTTCCCTGAACATAGAAAGCACTTTTTTGAGGGAGGGCGACTACTTAAATTGAAGACTTGGTCAACTGGGCTATTATCTGTGCAGAAGGATTGAGCTTTGGAAAAACAACATCTGGCATGATTAAACTTGACTGCCAAGGTAGAGCCAACAGTGAAGGATAAGAGTGTAATAAAATTTTACTCATGTAGGCAGAGTCATTGTACCAGAAATAGCATAGTGAACTAGAAGAAAGGTACTGTGAATCTAATTCAGTCCAAAAAGTCAGTGAGACTGACATGCTACATTATTTTGGGAAATTTCTAAAAAGGGATATGACATAGCTTTTTCCTCAACAGATCCCCATTAAGATTCAAGGCATTATTGAAAGGAAACATAATACCAGATAATAATGCATAAGGTACTGTGTTTATAAAATAAAGCTCATTTGTATAGAAACCCTTAAGGGTAGACTAAAAATGGCAATGAGCTGGGAATTGTATATTTCTATGCATTGAAGTGTCTCCATTGTCTGTTCCCTGCACTGAATGTAGAAACATTTAGTTATCGGTAGCACACTGTCTATTCATTTACAGGTGCCAACAGTGATCTCTACAATACTGTGATAAAGGCTGTGAAGAAGGTTCAGTAGATAAAGCTTTTGTCATACTAGTGTGTGGAACAGAGCTTAGAACCTTGAGTGTTCCCTGTGACCTCCCCACCTCAAAGCAAATTGGAAAACTGAAAGTGCACCTGTAGTCAAAGTGCTTGAAATGTGGAGATAATGTGGCCTGCAAACTGGCTAATGAGACAACTGGATTGGGGAGTTCCGGGTTTACTTGAAAGATCATGCCTCAATGAATAAGGTAAAGAATAATTGAGAAACACATCCAACATCAATCTCAAACTTCCGTACACATTCACATTCATATCTACATACATGCAAACAGGCATAAACACATGTACATAACATACACACGTTAGAAAAAGTTTCATTTTATCTGTTAAATAATATTTGTTCATGCAATATTAAAACTGTTATTTTATGGAAACTATAAAATGAGAGAATTAATAAAGATATACTTTTTGCTAAAATAGCAAACTAAAATTATCGAAAATAAGTTCACATGCTTAATTGCCTAAAAATATTCACATAAGTATTTATGATAAATAGTTATATGTGTTTTGACTTTACATTTTGAAAAGTAAAGGCTATTGGAAGAAATCTAGCATTTCATACTAACTCCAATTATTGAATAATTTCTTTTCCACTTTTTAAAAATGCTCTGATATAGCTAAAGTATAAATAGAGAGTTTTAGGAATGCTCAAATTTGAAACACATTAAATAGAAATCTCATTTTTAAAATTATAGGAAACACCTTAGTTCATTTTCTGGTAGAAATTTTAGTGGAAAAGTCATCCAGTCTATTCTACTTGTCAATATGCTTCCTTAGTCTTTCCCAAAAATAAAACTGATGTGATTTTGAGAATCCTCCAAGTGCATGAACTGTCAAATATGAATGGCTCATGATATGACTATAGTAATTTTATGCATATGTGCTATGCATAGATCATATAAATGGAAGAATCAGTGACTATTCAGAGCTTCAGAAATCTTGTATTAATCTTCTGAGTAAAAAGAATAAGCATGCAAAAACATCAACTTTTTCAAATTTTAATATGATATTTTATGAAAATGATAGCAATGGAGGACTATATTAGTGATACATGAATATATTTGGCAGTTAACAATTCAAATTCTAGAGATAGTAATATTTGTAGGACAACAGTGAATCTCTAGAGGGGAAGACATTTCATATTTCTTATAGTCATATTTTAGCTACTGAAAAGAAATATTGTCAGGATTATATCATTATTCCAAATGGACCAGATAATTTCATTTTTAAACAATATCAAACTATCATCACAAACACAAAATGTCTGGTTGAGCAATTGAATACATAATTTTTTGAACATTTTCAATTCATGCAGACACAATCTTATCTTCCAATACCAGATATAGTATTTCAGTAATAAAGCTTTTCTTAATTACTGGAATTGTGTTATTTATCTTATGGAGAGTCTTCCAAATGGCATTAGATAGATGTAATCACATATCATGAAGCAGTTTATTTTTAGATTCAGCTTGCATTAGATCCTGTTAATCTTTTCAGTAGATTTATTTTAATCACCAGCTAATTGAGATTGATGTGGGATTCCCCTCTGCATGCTGTGAATACCATTGGTTAATAAAG
>LOEQ01009092.1:0-10724 GCA_001685075.1 Bramus lutescens | reverse complement strand
GAGTCAGAGGCAGGAGTATTATTGTTAGTGGAAGGCAATCCTGCTCCACACAATAAAATCCAGTACAACCATTGTTACATATGGAGATTGTGCCCCTACCCTCAGCAAAACAAAACAAAATGACAACAACAACAAATAACTTGCAAGTCAAAACAAAAAAATGAAATTTGTGTGGAAGTTGCTCTGGCTATGTGTTCGGGGGGGGTGAACTTTATTCTATCACAGGGGTAGCTGCACACCTGTGTTTATGGCTGTATTGTTGTTCATAAGAGCAAATAAATGGAAGCATCCTAGAAGTCCATCAACAGAAGAATGGATCATGAAAATGTGGCATATTTACACAATGACACCTTGCTCAGGTGTAAAGAAAACTGTAATTAGGCAATTAGTCAGGAAACAAATGGGACTAGGATGTATCATATGCAGTGAGTTGATCCAGTCTCAGAAAGACATATATCGTATGATTTCTCTCATATGTGAATCTTAACTTTCAGTGTTTGTGTCTATACAAATCAGTATTTGAGAGAATGGGTACAGACTCTGAAACTAAATGCAAGACCAGGAGAGGCAAGCAAAAGAAGCTAAGAAGATGGGGACATAAGTTACATGTAACAGAGGGTGGAAAGGAAGCTATGTTGGGAGTGGGCAAAGGGAAAAGGTAGGGAAACAAGAACAACAACAACAGCAAAAACAACCAAGTTTTGTTTTAAAAAGTGCCTTAATAAAAACTATAAAATGGCTTCTATCTATTTCTGATAAATAGAATTATAGGTTTATCTCTTTGAATGATTTCTTTTTTCATTGCTGCTGTACCTGTCTCCCTTCTCTTCCTTCACATATATTTACACTTCCACGTATGTGTGAGTGTGTGCACAAAGTATTCCAGTAGTCTATGTGTTTTTGCTGTACAATCTTCCTCATTTTCGGTCCCTTCCATGGTTCATGGTTTGCCAATGTCCCTCTAAAAGCATGTGTGTTTGAAATATAATCTTTAATAAAATCCTGTGGAGAGGCTGGGTCCTATGGAAAGTATTTAGGCCAGGAGGGAAAGTGAATGACTTAATGCCATTATTGCATGAATTAATTTGATAAAATCTGGAGTGGGGGCAAGGAGGTGCCTGCTGCTCTCTCCCATCTTTTCTACATATTTTCATAGGAAGATTGCAGAGCATGCAGACCCTTGCCCGGTGCTAGCCTCCATACCTTTTACTTCCCTTCTTCGACCACCATATACTGAGGCATTCCTGTTCAGTAGAAGTTTATCAAACTGAACCTGTGCACATCTATAGTGAAGAGACAGACAAATTGTGAGTTCCAATATAGCCTAGACTACATAGTGAGACGCTGTCTCACAAACATTAAAAAACCCTTAATTGTACAGCCTGTGATATTCTTTTACTGAAGTACAAGAAAGAGTAGCACAGTGCCTCCTACTTTCAACTCTCATTTTCTTTTGTCCTTATTTTGTTTCCCTCCTAAAAGCAATGTGTCTCATTGATTCCCTTTGCTACATTCCCATGGCAGTAGATTCTGTCTTCTGCACTTCTCTAGGTCTGTTTCATATTGTTGTAATGCAACAGTAAATAATGTAAAACTTATAAGGAAACAAATTCATTTGTCATGGTTCTTTATTTTATTATTTTTTTCACTTTTTTCATAACAATCACAGTTTTCCTCCCTCCTCTCTTCCTGTTTCCTCCCCCACCTCCAATCTATTTCCCCATACACTCTTCCGTTTAGAAAGGGGCAAACCTCAACAAAGTATTTCATGGTTTTTGAGGCTACAAATCTGCTACCAAGTTGGTTTTGTTTGGTAATTATTTCTTATGTTATAACATGGTAGAGAGCATGATATGGTAAGAACTAGTGTGAGAGAACAAGAAAGTGAGGCTAAGAGACCAGAGAGAGAGACACACACACACAGAAAAACAGACACAGCGCTTGCCTTTTGAAAGTTAAATGATCGATTTTGTTGGTAAAGGCACTGCTCCCTTCAGAGCTCTCAAAGACTTAGTGACTCTTAAAGGTCCAACATTCCAATTTCATAACACTGACAATCACTTTCAACCTGATTTTGGGAGGAAATATTCAAACCATAACATTTCCCAGTCCCCCTTATCTATCCTTTTTTCTCCATGTGCTGCTACACATTCCCTGTAGAATGCACACATACTGTCTCTTTATAAGTCCGCCCTACCCTCTATTCCCATTGCCTTTCTATTTCCTTCTCTTGACATTTCTGCACGGTTTCTGTCAGCATCTTACTCTATTGGGTTGTCTGTGTGTTTTTCTGTTTTTTTTTCCCCTCGTTTGTCTGCTCCTATGAGCTACATCTTATATTTCTCTGCTTGTCGAATCTGTTTATTTTGGGTGCGCTTGTCCCTTTTCATCTAATATGTTTCCCTCTTTACTGGACATGTCTCTGTACACAGCCTGCCACAATCTCCCCTTTGTGTTTTTAGCACTCATCCACAGGACTAACAAGGACTTTTGTCATAGTATATCACTTTTTATTTCTTAGTGGCAGACATAGTGATTGCTTGATTGCTGCTGAGGCACAGGACATTGAAGGACCACGAAAGAAAACCTGCATTTGAATTCTATGCATATCAGTTGAGTGGGTTCCTTAGCTTATTTGCTGAACTGATAAGTTAATGTTACTCATGTAATATATTCTAAAGGGAGTCACTTGCATGCGATTAGAAGGTGGTTCCTTTCAACTATCCCTAGTACAGTTTGATCTATAAGATGCCCCTGTAAATGAATCACAAGCAGACAAGAGGGTGGATAGCTTTCCATCCAGGATGAAAGAGATTTCTAGGAATTGAGAAGGCTGAGTGCTTCTAAAATATGATTTTTTTCAAATATTCTTTTTATTTTTGCACCCTTGTGCCCCTACTTGGTTCTACTGACAGTGACTAATTAGTAAGTAAGCCTTTGGGAAATCATCTGAGTCAAGTTAGCAGGGTTGTTGGCTTTTCTGCTACCAGATTTTATTCACGTTTCCTGGGAAATACTGAGTCATTTCCCATTTCTTATGTTGTAGTTCCTAAATTCTGTCAGTGTTTCTCCTCTACCATTCTTATGTGTGTGTGTCTTTAAGTTCATTGTTGCCTTTTGACTTTTCCCCTCAATATTTAAATATTTATTTCTCTTTGAAACATATTTCATTTTGCAAAGCAGTTTTAGTTTTATTCGTTAACTGATCAGAAAGGTCAGCATTCCCATATTTGATTTCTCTCTCTCTCTCTCTCTCTCTCTCTTTCTTTCTTTCTTTCTTTCTTTCTTTCTTTCTTTCTTTCTTTCTTTCTTTCTTTCNCCTTCCTTCCTTCCTTCCTTCCTTCCTTCCTTCCTTCCTTTCTTCCTTCCTCCTTTCTCCTCCTTCCTTCCTTCATTTTTTCTTTCCCTCCCTCCTTCCCTCCTTCTCTCCCTCCCTCCCTCCCTCTTTCTCTCTTTCTTAATTTCTCTCTCCCTCTCTCTCTTTCATTTTTAGCTTGACACAAGCTAAAGTCAAGTTAGAAGATGGAAGTTTAATTGAACCTACGCTGCAATCAGATTGGACTGTAGGCAAGTCTGTAGGCCATTTTCTTAACTAATGATTCATGTGAGAGGGTCCAACTCATTGTGAGTGGTGCTACCACTAAGCAAGTGTTCTCAGATGCTATAAAAAAGCTGAATGAGCAATCTGTGAACAGTAAATCAGTAAACAGCACCACTCCATGGCTTCTGCCTCAGTTCCTGCCTCCGGGTTCCTGCCTTAAGTTAATTTTCCTGATTTCCCTGCATGACAGACTACAAGCTGTGATATAAAATAAACCCTTTCCTTCCCAACCTTTTCTTTACTTTTGATTGTAGTGTTTTATCACAGCAATAGAAGCCTTAACTAAGACAGAAAGCAAACTAATACATACCCCCTCCATCCCCACAAGTGCTATATATGCAGTTTGCCCTATCACCACCATACTGTGTTTGTCTGGCACATTTATTACAATTGACTCAGTATTGATATACTATTACTAAAATTTGTGGTTTAAGATTTATTCTTTGTATTGTTCAGGTAAAAAAGGGAAGTTATTGTCTACCAACTGTTAGACTACCACACAGAATAATTACTTTGTACCAAACATGCCATGTGCTATACATGTTATCCCTTATTGCCTACCCTAGGATATCTGGCAACCACTGACCCTTTACTATCTTAATAGTTTGTCTTTACCAGTATGCCATGTCCTTGGAATTATGTAGTACTGAACCCTTTTGGGCTGGTTAACTTCACTTACCAATGTGCATTTACATTTTCTTTGCTTAGCTTGAGAGAACACTTCTTTTTATCACTGAATATAACCATATCATGTGGGAATACTATCATTTGCTTATTCCATTAAGGGACATTTGGGTTGCTTCCAAATTTGAGTAGCAGGTATAAGTACTTGTGTGGAATTTTTTGTGTGGACATAATTTTCAAGTCATTGAGTAAATACCAAAGAGTTAATTTGTTGACAAGTATGCTCAGACTTTATTTAGAATAGTAAGAAAATTCTGTAGTATCTTTCAATGGTGGTGCCATTTTCCATTTTCATTTTCAATAACACAATGTGATAGTTCTTGTAGTCTACATCCCCAAAAACATTTGATGTTTTTAGTATTTTCAAGTTTTAATATTATCTTGGGGTAGTGGTTATCTCATTATTGTTTTAATTAGCAATTCTCCAGGGGCCTATGCCAGTGATATCTTTCATAGGCTTATTTGAAACCTATGTATTGTCTTTCATTTTTTTCTCATTCTGATCTTTTACTCATTCTTATCTCCAATATTCATCTTATCATTGATTTTATAAAAGTAATTATTTTTATAGTGTTGGTTTATTAAGAGGCCTACTAAGTGAAAGAAGCCTAGTTTGTACCAAATGTGAAAATGTTTGTCACTTTAGATATGTAGTTTCAAACACTGACTTAGGGTCAGTGAGACAGCTCAGCAGGTAAAGATGCTTACTGAAACCTGAGTTCTATAGCTGGGACCCACAAAATGTAAGGCAAGAACTGACTCTGACACATGGCACTCTAACTTCCACATGTATGATGTCTCTAAATAAAGGTAACTTTAAAAATCAGCATAGGTATGGCTATGTTAATTACATTCATTTCATAAAGTGGTCAAAAATTTAACTGAATGAACAGTTGCATGCAAAGGTTTCCCACAACACCATCAGCTTGAGAGCAAAACTAGTTTCTAGGGTGAGGATTCAAAAGCCTTGAAATGAATGTCTTTTTTTGCTTGTTTATTTGTTTCTTTTTCAGTTCATCTTAGAACGTAAAGGAAAATAAAACAGCAGCCTGTCATCAAAGTGAGGCATGAGGCCATGAGGTTGACAAGACTAGTGTAGTCTCGCTGAAGCTTTTCATTGTTGAATTCTCATAGTTCTTTGTTTAATTGGGGTACCAATGCATTATGATATGTGCTTCACAAGTAATTTATCCTAGTCTGTGCCTTGCCTTTTCAATACCTTAATGCTGGTTTTGATAGAGGCTTTTTAAAATTTTAGTGGTTTCTAATTTTTATTAATGATAGAACCTCTTTAGTAATTTTATATTTCTGCTGCTTTCTTTAGTAGCTTGGCTTCAGTTTTATTGGCCTTTTCTTTACTTTTACTTTTATATTTAGTGTTGTGTCTGAAAGCCACTGTCAAACACAAGTTCACCTGTGTTCCCAACTGCTGCCTTCTCTAACTTTTGTAGTTTGGTGTTTTAATTTTGATCTATGATCCATTTTGAATAAATTTTTATGTAAGTTGGAAGGTCTATCTAAATTTTTTAATTATTTTTTATTTTCACCAATTTTATAAATGTATCTATAATGGGTTCTGGTAAATTTATGTCCTGTCACCCTCTCATCCCCCACCTTTTCTCATTGAAGCTCTTCTTTCCTACAAGTCCCTGTCCTACTTGTGTGTGCACGTGTGTATGTGTATGTATGGTATATGTGTGTGGGAGGGAGCATACTCCCCACTGAGTTGAATTACAATTACTTGCATGAGTATGGGTGGGAGGTTATTTACTGGACAATATCACTAAAAACTGACCTCCTTTAATCCAGTCACCATTTAACTGTCAGTAATCTATCAGGGAGGAGTACTGCCTCAAGAATCCCTTTCCCTTCCAGAATTGCATGTTGATAGGCCCAATTTTGTTCAACTTTTGTGTACTGTGTACTTTTTTAGTTTTTTTGTCAAATTGACACAAGTGAGAATCACTTAGGAAGAGAGACCCTCAATTGAGAAAGTGCCTCTATCAGATTGACCTGTAGGCAAGTCTGTAGGGCAATTTCTTGATTAATGATGGATGTGGGATGGTCCACTCCACTGTGGGGAGTATGCCCCAGGGCAGGCGCCAATCCTGGATTGTATAAAAAAGCAAACAGAGCAAGCCAGTGTGCAGTATTCCACCTTGGTCTCTGGTTAAGTTCCTGATTCCAGGTTCCTGTTTTAGTTCTTGCTGTGACTTCCCTTCATGACAGACTATAATCTGTGAGGTAAAATACCCTTTCTTCCCCAGATTGCTTTTAGTCATGATGTTTATCACAACAAATGAAAACAAAATAGGACAGTAACTACAGGTACAGTGAGTTCATGAGTGAGATGACCATGTAAGAAAATGTCTTTGGGCAACATACCTCCTTATTTCCTTTTTTCTTTTCTTTTGTTTTGTTTTGCAAAGCAGACAAAAGAGATTTATTCAATATGTCTACATTGGCAATAATAGATAAAGAGGTCCACTAATGCAGCGTGGCTTTGTTGAAGATAATTGATCATGTTCATGAAGCTCTGTCTTTGGGCCTGTTCTATTGAGAATGAATATTTTTTACTTACTTTTATTTGTTCTTTTTTGAATTGTTTTTATTGAGCTATGCATTTTTTAAACATTTCCCTTCCTTTCTCCCCTTTCCCCTCTACCCTCCTGATGCCCCCTCCCCATGATCCCAATTTACTCAGGAGATCTTGTCCTTTTTTCCTTCATAAGTGAATCCATATAGCCTTCCTAGAGTCATCATTGTTGTCAAGGTTCTCTGGGGTTGTGGACTGTTGGCTGGTTATCCATTGCTTTATGTCTAAAATTTGTTTATGAGTGAGTACATGCTATATTTGTCTTATTGGGTCTGGGTTGCCCTACCTTAGTGTGGTTTTCTCTAGTTATGTCTATTTGCTTGCATATTTCAAGATGTCATTATTTTTTACCACTGAGTAATACTCCATTGTGTAAATGTACCACATTTTTCTTATCCATTCTTCAGCTGAGGGGCATCTAGGTTTTTCCAAGGTTCTGGCTATTAGGAATAATGATTCAATGGATATAGTTGGGGAAGTGTCCTTATGGTATGATTATTGAGCATCCTTTGGGTATATGCAGAAGAGTGGTATTGCTGAGCCTTGAAGTAGATTGTTTTCTAATTTTATGAGAAAACACCATACTGATTTCCAAAGTGGCTGTCCAAGTTTGCACTCCCATCAGCAATGGTGGAGGGTTCCCCCTATTTTACATCCTCTCCAGCATAAGCTGCCATCAGTGGTTTTTATCTTGGTCATTTTGACAGGTATGAGATGGTATCTCAGAGTTGTTTTGATTTGATGGATATTGCATTGCATCTGTAGATTGCTTTTGGTAAGATTGCTATTTTTAGTATATTGATGCTACCTATCCAAGAGCATGGGAGTTCTTTTCATTTTCTGATGTTTTGTTTGATTACTTTTTTAAAAAGATTTAATGTTCCTTCACTTGATTGTTTGAGCTACCCCAAGATACTTCATGTTGTTTGTGGCTGTTGTAAAGTGTGATGTTTCGTCATTTCTTCCTCAGCCAGTTAATCATCTGTATATAGGAGGGCTACTGATTTTTTTGAGTTAATCTTGTATCCTGCTACATTGCTACAGGTGTTTATCAGCTGTAGAAGTTCCCTGGTAGATTTTTATGGGTCACTTATGCATACTATCATATCATCAGCAAATAGTGAATGTTTGACTTCTTCATTTCCAATTTGTATCCTTTGATTCCTTTTGTTGCCTTATTGTTCTATCTAGAGGTTCAAGTACTATGTTGAATAGCTATGGAGAGATTGGACAGCCTTGTCTTGTTCCTGATTTCAGTGGGATCACTTTGAGTTTCTCTCCATTTAATTTGATNTATATAGGAGGGCTACTGATTTTTTTGAGTTAATCTTGTATCCTGCTACATTGCTACAGGTGTTTATCAGCTGTAGAAGTTCCCTGGTAGATTTTTATGGGTCACTTATGCATACTATCATATCATCAGCAAATAGTGAATGTTTGACTTCTTCATTTCCAATTTGTATCCTTTGATTCCTTTTGTTGCCTTATTGTTCTATCTAGAGGTTCAAGTACTATGTTGAATAGCTATGGAGAGATTGGACAGCCTTGTCTTGTTCCTGATTTCAGTGGGATCACTTTGAGTTTCTCTCCATTTAATTTGATGTTGGCTGTCTGCTTTCTGTATATTTCCTTTACTCCCTTGAGTTATGTTCCTTGTATTCCTGCTCTCTCCAAAACCTTTATCATGAAGAAGTATTGAATTTTGTCAAAGGCTTTTTCAGCATCTAATGAAATGATTGTTTTTTTTTAGTTTGTTTATACTGTGGGTTACATTGATAGATTTTTGTATGTTGAATCATCTCTGCTTCTACAATCCTTTCTCCTCCTCTCCTATGAGCGTCCCAGAACTCTGCCTAATGTTTGGCTGTGGGTTTATATCTGTTTCCATCAATTGCTAAATTGCAATCCTCTTTGCCACAAGACTTTTGCTTCCTCCAAACACAAAATGGACCGGTTCTATCTTCATGCACTCCATGATAAATATATTATTCCAGCCTCATGTAGTGGCATATGCCTATAATACCGGCACTCAAGATCAGGGGCAATTGGAGCTTTGTGATTGCAAGACCAGCCTGGTCTACACAGCAAACTCTGGAACATCCAAGACTACATTGAGAGACCTTATTAAAAAAAATAGAAGAACAGTAAATACTGATGTCCAAGTGTTTCTCTAGTAGGCTATAGAATAATTTGGGTATATGCTCAGGAGTGATAGAACTAGGTCATATGGTATATGTAATTTTAGCTTATTGATAAACCTCCACTATGACTTTTCCAGTGGCTGCACTAGGATCCACTAACAGTGAGTAAGTGTTCTCCCTTTATAACTTTGGCAGCATTAGTTGTAATTTGTTTTCTTGATATTAACTATTAAATTTTTAAATTAAATTTATTCATTTATTTTACATCCTGGCCACAATTTTTCTTCTGTCTTCTCCTCTGAGACTCTCCCCACCCATCTGTTCCCATTCCCCAATCCACCCCTCCTCCATTTTGTTAAAAAATAGCAGGTACCCATGAGTATCAACAAAGCATGGTATATCAAGTTGCAGTAAGACCAAGTACCCTTCCCATGTATTAAAGCTGGTCAAGGCAAACCAGTTTGAGGAGAAGGGTCCTAAACGCCAATAACAGATTCAAAGACAACCCTTGCCCCCACTGTTAGGAATCTCACAAGAAGACCAAGGTACACAACTGTAACATATATACAGAAGGCCTAGGTCAGTCCCACACAGGGTCCCTGGTTGTCAGTTCAATCTCTGTGAACCCCTATGTGCCCAGGTTAGTTGATTATGTGAGTTTTGCTGTGGTGTCCTTGACTACTCTGACTTCTACAACCCTTTCTCTGCTTCTCCTATGGAATTTTTAGCATTCTGCCTAACGTTTGGCTGTAGGTCTATATCTCTTTTCGTTAATTGCTGGATCATGCCTCTCTGATGACAATTGGACTAGGCACCAATCTGGTTACAGGAAATGGCCACTTCAGGCTGCATTACTGCTATTGCTAGGAGATTAATCTGGGGTCTTCCTTCTACATTTCTGGGAGATTTCCTCGCACTACGTTTTTACTAGACCCCAAAATGCTCTCCCACTTTCCAGGAGTCCCTGTCAATGCTCTCCCTAGCCCCCATACTCCTACCTGATTGCTCATGTCCCCATTCCTACCCACCCTCAGTCCACCTATGAAATATCTCCTTTTTCCCCTTTCTAGAGAGATCTGGGTGGGCCCTAGAAAACCCTTTTTGTTATCTACTACTCTGGGACAATGGACTGTAACATGATTTTTTTTTAATTTCACAGTTAGATATTAGCTATTCTAAAAGACTGGGGAAAATGGAATTTAAAAGTAGTTTTAATTTGCATTTATTTGATGACTTAGGGTATTGAACACTTATAAAAACATTTTTAAGGCATTTGTAATTTTTCTTTTGAATATTCTCTATTCAATTTCATAGTTCTCCACCCCTACTTTGTTGTTTTTCTATACAGGTTTTCTCTGGCTGTACTATAACTCACTCTGTACACTGGTCTTGAACTCTCAGAGATCTGCTTGCCCCAGTCACCAGAGTGCTGGGATCAAAGGCATGTATAACCATTGCCCAACTCCATAGCCCATTTTTAAAATACATAGTTTGGGAAAGGACATCAATAGCCTGCCGGCAGCCTGCTTTGTTTGTGAGGGCCCTGGTCAGAAAGGGGCCCTGACCCTGTACCAGAAGATCCATTGGAGAGATCCCTGACCAACAAGGAGCCCTAATTCTGTACTAGAAGATCCATCAGAGAGCATTGGAAGGCAGAGATGGGCAGGCGCCAATGCAAGAATTCTTCCAACAATCTGAAAAC
>LOEQ01009091.1:6380-47270 GCA_001685075.1 Bramus lutescens | reverse complement strand
GACTCCGGAGGGGGTTCATTCATCTGTTTGTATTGTACCACCTTTCTGCTTCTATCACAGTAAAAAGAAGACCCATTGCCAGAGAGTATTTCATGACACACGGAGAAGTATCCCATGAACTCCCTTTCTGTATTACTGTATCCAAACACTGGTGGTCTCCCTCTCCAGCTCATGATAGAGAAACAGGCTCACAGAGATGAAATAATTCCCCCAAGACTACACAGAATTATGTGAAAGAACAAATATGTAAATAAAAACTAATTCTGCATGAAGAAGTATGTTATTGAGCTATAATATTTATAATCATGTACTGAAGTTAAATCAGAGATAGTTAAAGTAAACTAAAATGTCAAAAGGATTAAAAGTTGTGGGGTGTTGTCCCAGTGCTCAGATGGGATGGCAGAGGCAGGCAGATCTACTTGAATTCAAGGCCAACCTGGTCTACAAAGTGAGTTCCAGGACAGCAAGGGCTACACAGAGAAACCCTATCTCAAAAATACAAAACAAAATGTTTAAAAAGTTATTTTTCTATTCCAGGTGGAGAAAAACATAGTGAAACAGACATCTGGGAGAGCAAATTTTCAGAATAAAAACTGAACAAAGAAATAAGATCTAAGGTCTTGAAAAACACATACATGCCAAGCCACTAATTCCAGATTTTAATCGAGAGAAGTAATCAGATATATAGAAGAATGTGTTCAAAGATATAGATGCAACCTTCACGGGCTGACAATGTGGTGTGTTTTAAATTACAATAATTATGAGTGTCTCATATGCTACTATGTTCCTATGGCTGAAAAAAAAACTATAGAAATAAGAAATATTCAATATGAAAACTTGCAGATAAGTAACAATGTACATTATAAAGCAGCATCTATAATTAATTATAATTGCACCTTAAGATTATATTCTCATAAACTATTAACTGCATTTCT
Organism: Bramus lutescens; assembly: GCA_001685075.1. NCBI lineage: Eukaryota > Metazoa > Chordata > Mammalia > Rodentia > Cricetidae > Bramus > Bramus lutescens. The sequence continues at coordinate 46,335 of LOEQ01009091.1, read as the reverse complement.
GTCTAGGTGGGAGGATTTCAGACAATTTCATCTCCTTGATTATGGCATTCTTACACTTTGTAACTTTTCTACAGTAAGTATATCTTCCTGTCAGAGGTGAGAAGACATCGGATGTAAACAAGAACGATGCTCCATCAATTACAATCATGTATCTCTGGACCAGCAATCCACCTCTCTGAACTTCAGCTCCATCATGAATAAAATGGCACCTGTAATGTGCACCTTGTAAGGCCAGTGTGAGCATCAGCTGTGAGAAACAAAGCAAATGCAGTTTGAAAACTACAAAGAGATGTGTGAACCTAAGAGTTTTGCTTTGGTTAATGATAGTAGTACATGAAGAAGGGTTTAAGTGTGTGTGGGGCTGTACTGTAGGATATGGTTAAGGAAGGGGGACCACGGGCATAGACTTGGACAGCACAGAATAAACATGAAAGAGTGTGCGTGCCTATTCACAGGGTTAAATACATCATAGCCCAAAGTCTGAGTCACAAGATGATGCATCTTTGTACCAGGATCTCAGACACTCTCGTCGGAGCCATTTGTGTAGAAGACGAACTACCTTCCTCTCAAAAGCAAGGTTAGGACTGTCTTGAGTTTAAACAATAGCCAGCACCATCTTTTTCCCCCAAATTTTAAGTACAAAATTTCCAGATAGTCTGCATATCTCTTAGACATCATGAAAAATGCAAACCTCGGTCTCTTGAGGTGCTAACATTTGCTATTTAAATAGCGAGGCCGTGCTTCCCTGGTAACTCTTTTTCAATTTAAAAAGCTCTTGATTTTCTAAATAGTTTAAGAAGTCAAATGTATTCTACAAGGCAAATCTCTGAGCGATGCAACAAAGGAAGCTGGAAAGGAGGCAGGGTGCTGGGGTCACTCCTACAGGGAGATTTCACTGAAGCCACAGTACAGTTGCTGCCTACAGCTGACATGGCTGCACACTGCATCTGATCAGGGATTCAGAGGACAGACTGTGAACCCCCAGGCTTGAGACTGATCTAGGAAGTAGCAGACTTCTGTTGTCACTGCTGTAGCGCACAGTGTGGTTGTGAGGACAGAACTCGTCCATATGCAGTTTGCTCCACATGTGACCATAGCACGCACAATGTATTGCTCCTGGTCATCTTCACCTCCTCTACAGCTCCACAGAACAGACTTTATCCTCTCATCCCTTGATCAAACCATGCTTTCACATGCTCCAGGACCCAGGGTGCCAGGCATCAAAAATCTGGAACTGAGGCTTAAAAGCCCTGAAGGAGATCTCTCATGGCCAGGCAGGGCAGGACAAGCAGCGGAGGCAAGACTCCCATGCTGGAGGGTTTTTCAGTCAGAGCTCCTATCCTGTAGGACTTTGTACTGCACTATTAAGACAGCCCTCAACACAGAGGAGCTCAGCAAATGTGAGTTTCTTCCTCAGTCTTTTCTTTCTTGTTACTTTATATAATTTTCTATACTTCTTTCATAGCAAATTATATGTTACAACTTATAAGTGCTAAATAGCTGATGGCTTCTTAGGAGATTCTTAGAAAAAGGCACATCTATGTCCATGTGTGGGAGAGGAAGAGGAAAGGGTGGGAACTGTGACCCGAATGGATATTGAAAAAAAGATGGCAGCAAGATCATGAATAGCAGACCCGATATGTAATGTGTCACATGCAGGTTTTAAAAATACTCTTGTTCATAAGGATCCCTGCAAAGGTCAGGCACAGCCAGAAGAAAGTGAGTCTCATCCATGATACTGCATTTTTTTTGACCTGAGAGACAATCACTGAGAGGTCTATTCAGAGATCTAAGGTTTATGACATGACTAGACAGGGAAGCGAAACAGGGCCTTCATGGCTTGTACAACAAGAAATTCAGGACAATTCCCAAAATACCTACTGGATGCTAAGGCAATGCCAAGAGGCCAAAGACATGATACCCAAATGATAGACCTGCCTCCAGGTCAATAAGAGTCTAGCACTTTTTGCTGAAACTCTTCCTACAGTTCATACTGAAAATAATAGGGCATGAAATTATGTTTTATATATTAGCATGGTTGTTCCTATTCTGTAGAAAAGCAGAGAAAAGTCTAAAAGAAAATATTTAAACTAACCTCACTGTAAATCCTGGAAGTAAACACATATACAACAGCACAAGTGTTGAAAAAGTACACCAGGCAATGGCGGACATGTTCTGTTCCAGAGGTGCCTAAGCATCAATGCTTGCCATTTTCTCACCTTGGTTTTCTTGTTACAGTGAGCAAACTGAAGCCATAGGAAACAACGTGGTGGGTGGGGCACCACGTCCTTATCCTAGCCGAGACACCTTGGCAATGCTCGGCCTCCGTCTGAACCTTACTGTCATCTTCTGCTCAAAGGGAGGTGATACATCTATTTGGCAAGATCATTTTGAAGATTGGGTAGTTAATTACTTCTCGCATACTTCAAAGGAGAACACAAAGCTGCTAACAGGTTCCAGGATTCAAAGTTTGAAATGACACGCGTGTAAAGCGTTTACAGGAAGATCTAGGAAACGGAAAGTGTGATCATCATTATCACCACCTCAATTAACACTCTGCTGGTTGCATTATGATAACCTATGCCCTTGCAATGGAGTGACAGTTAAAACTCATGTCTCCTAGTAGCAAATCGAGATATGTCCCCACAATATCAATCGCCTAAGGCCACAGGCTCCAGTGGTCACTAGGCCACGAGACTGCCCTTGTTCACCTGGCTGTAGGCTCCTCCCTGCAATCTCCACAGACAGAACTCCCTTCCAGGAGGCGGGTCTCTTTTTGTTCCCCTACCATGACTCCAGTCTTGCTGCTGTGAGGATACATTCTTCTGCTGCAACCAGCACCAGGAACCCTTTCGTCAGTGAACCCACTCCTGCACAGTGCTTGGCAGAAACAATTGTCCTATCAATACTGGGTCTAATCACAGCATCGTCCTTTGAGTGTACACAGCCCTTGCCGGGAAAGCGTTCCGGAACATGCAAGCACCTGTTAAACACCAAGACGTGATCACAGAAAATGAGTTTCAAATTAAAATTCAAAATAAATGGAGGGAGACAGAAGAATAAGCAGTAATCCTCAAATAACACAATCAGCCAGTCATTAAAACAAAAGAAGCGCAACTGGACAGCTCTGATTTATCAGGTGAATGGCTGCCAGAATTCAGAGGCGAACCTCAGAAATGTCTTTCTCCATTACAGGTGACCCTCAAAGCTATAGGACGCTCCTGTAACACACTGAGATTGGTGCTTTATAGAAAACACACATCCAGGAAGGACAAGAGAGAAGTAGGGTGGGAGGATGTCTGACCTTCCTTACTACAGCCCCTCTGTAGAACTGACTGTTTCTAGGAGATGGCAGATTTGTTGATGTTTACTGTATCCTGCCAGGCTCCTTATGCTAGGATGTAAGCCCCACAGGGGAGGAAGCCTCCTTTGGTTCACCAAATGTATCCAAATCCCTGCCAGCATCTCAGAGAACACAGTAGGTATTCAATAAATACCTTTTCATGATAAATTGATACAAAGGTAACAGTGGTTAAGTGACCTCATCTTTAGCCTTGAAGTCACTGTCAACTCTTCTGTAAAATGGGGGATAATAACATTCAATGAATGTTACTATGATACATATTGTCAGAGTCAGTGAAAACTGCAGGGAACTATGTCTGGCCAGGTGGGCTCAATAAAAGACAGGAATAAATAACACTTCCTTTGTCTGTCATGCCAAAAGACCAATGGTCAAAGTAACTGGAAGTGAAGACAGAAAGAACTCCACCTGGTTCTTAGCCTGCTATTCCTAAAGGTCTTCTTGGCCCATCTTTGGAGAAGGATGACAAAATCTGCACAATCTTTAACATAAAAATTAGCCAGAACAGTCAGCAGATGAGGGCCTATGGGCTAGACACCTTTTGATTATTTTCTGTCTGAGATAGATGACCCATTCTATGGCAACACTGTAATTTTAACCTGAGCCTCTGAGATTATTTGTACCCCATAAACCTTCAGTGCCAGGGTCTATCTGCATTATGATGAGTCCAAGGGCAGTATGGTTTCTCCCCTCATGAGCCAATGAACACCCGCCTGCTTGTTAGAGGCCCTGAGCAGCAGAACAGGAGAGATATAGCACCTCCAAGGTGGGAAGAACATGGGCTCTAGCACTCCATGGATCTAGAGCTCACTTATACAGTTGCTGGGTATTTGCTTTTATGGAAACTGCCAAATCACTCCAACCTCAGTTTTCACATCTGTCTAATGGGAATAATTTAGTTGCATCATAGGATTGAATTAAGTGCTATATCCTTTTCTATTTAAAGAACAAGACTGATGAGCGATCCACTGAAAAAAAGATGAATTTTCTGAGTTAGTCAATCTAATTGAAAGATTCATAGTCTTCTAAGTACTGAAACGTTACTCAATTTTTGCTTCTCTGAATTATCTTTCAGAGATATATGTAACAACAATTAAAAAAAAAAGAGGCCATGAATTTGAAAGCAAGGGAGGGTGTACATGGGAAGGTTTGGAGAGAAGGAAGGGCAAAATGATGCAATTACATTATAATCTAAAAAATATTTTACAAAACAATTCTCAAGTAAGACATTGAAGAGCTAGAGAGGCCCAGTTTTTCTTCTTAGACAGCCAATTTCCATGACATTCGACACATCTGGGGTAGCTCTGGGGCCTGTGGAAGCCCAGGATATGGAGAATGAAGGGGATGATTGTGAGCAGGTTGGTGTGGAGAGGATCTCTCAGACACATCTACAAATAATTCGTGAGGAGGCCTCAGGTGTCACTTCCGCTTGTGTGCTAGGCTTCTTCCTCTGTGAATGAGGAAGGCTCAATTTAAGCGTTTAAAGGGCTCTTCTGTCCCTGACACCTGAGGCTGGTCAATTCTGAACTGTATGAACCAGGCTTTCTATATTCACTGCACTGCAAGACCAGACTCTTCCTTAAGTGCCGTCCTGGCATCTAATATTCAGCCTGGACAATTATATATTCTTTTGTTTGCTTTTGACACAGGTTGCTGTGCACCAGGGTCTGGCCTCAAACTATGCATCTAAGACAGAACTTAAACTTCTGACTCTCCTTCCTCCACCCTTCTTGAGTATGAGTGCTGAGAACTGAATTCAGGACTTCATGAATGCTAGCAAGTACTCTAACAATTGTGGAGCCTGAAAAGGGCAAAGCTATCAAAGAAGAGAAGCTAACAGTGCTTTCCAAGGACAAAGTGAGTTAAACAAAATCGCGATTGCCTCCAAGATACAGGGAGTATGGTAGATGAGGAGGCTTTGGAAACAATGTAGGATACAGAGGAGAAGGAGGTGTGACACACACGCACATGTGCACATGCATGCACACACATGCACACGCACGTACTCATGCATGCACGCGCATGTGTGCGCACACACAAAGACACACACACACACACACATACACACACACATGTCTTCTGATCATGACATGGCTGTTGCACTCAAGAACTCCCAGCGACTGTCATGACCTAAACAGGGCTGAGTCAGCCAGCATTTCATCATCAGTGCAAGAGCTCTACCTCTTAATGGTTGCTGTGGGGATCATGTCATTTTGTTCAGTGGTGGAGTGGCTCATGACTCATTAAATAACCTCCCACTCAGGCTCACACAAGCAATACTAATTACATTCATCAGGTCACACACAAAACAAGACATAAAAGTAGGATGGGGACCTTCCTGAACAGGGAGGGTTTTGTTGCAAGAGGGAGGGGAATGAGATGAGGAAAAAGTCAAAAGAACTAATTCCCTATATTAATATATGAAATGGTCAAGACTACCTTTTAGAAATTAAAAAAAAAACAGTTATGGAGACGCTGCTCATAGGACGCGGATTCCACCTAAAAATGCAGAATAAGATCTTAAGAGGAAGTCTACAACAGGGTGACAATGATGACGTTCAGGATTTCACTCTTAACTGTGGTCCCTTGGTGTGCGCATTAATTTCAACAGAAGGTACTTGGGGACAGTGAGATGCCAGCTTCTCCTTCCTATTCAAGAACGGAATTTTTTAAGAAGGAGCCATGCAGGCCTGTGTTCCTTCTGTTTCATATCAACCAAGGAATATTAGGCTCATTCCACAGAGAAGAGACTGTAAGGCAAACTCCATAACCAGAGCTCAGTCAAACTTTGTCCCCTGCTTCTGCCTGAACTTTGGATTTGTTCATCCCCTCCAGCAATTGCTTGCTTGGCCTTTCCAATTGCCTCCAGCTTCACCCGTCTAATGAGAAGGGGAGCTTCTCCATCTCACTGGCTGATTTGTCACTTACCTTCCTAGAGGTTCATGTGTATATAACTACTTTGCTTGTCTTTCTGCCAGTTGGCTATTGTCAGGCCATTGTTTTTTCAGGCTCAAATACTGACCGACAGTAGAGGGTAGAGAATGTGTTTTCTCGCTCTTTCAATAAGGCATAATCAATGTCTGTAGGCTTGAAAACTTTAGACAGTAGGTCTTTGTTCTTAGTATGCTACAGTATACAAGTCTTTTCAAAACATCATGTTGTACAAACAAAATATGTTTGATTTGCACAACTTAAAATGCTAATCTTGAAAAGAAACATTGCTTGCTATCCACACAGCTACTCGGGTAGAGAACCAAGGAATTGTGGATCTCGGGCTTATGTTCCTCCATGGCATCACGTTGCTGGAGTTAGGCAGGTGCTGATTGCACTTTACTGGTGAGGAATGTGAACCCAGGCCTGCCTCTCCCCATGTTTATCCCCCCACGGCTTTCCCACTTCAAAGACTGGAGTGGAGACTGTGTGTCTGGGTTTCTCTCACTTTAATTCCAGGATCTTGGCTTTAATTCCTTTAAGTCTCAGCTGCATCTCTTTAGATCTTTCTATGTCTCTTTTATCAAATGAAAAAGCCCATTTGTTCCAACCTTTGATGTTAATTGTATTACTTTCTCCCTTTATATTCACAGTTCTTCAGGTTTTCAGTTATTCGTATAACTGAGTGTCTGGCCTCTAGACTTCGCTTGTGGGCTGGTTCATTTCCACAGTTGTGGAATGAAAGAACCAATGAATGCACCAGTTAAAATGGTCAAGATATGCTTTAATCAACCTTTCTTAGCCTCTTTCTTAAAAATAACATATATTTTAATATCATAATTATAACATAAAGAAAATATAATACATATTACCTGATTTTAAAATAATATGGAGTTCTTTTCTTGTGGTATCAATAGTTGAATCTAGGGCTTCCCATATGCTAGGCAAGCACTCTAGCATTGAGCTCTATCCCCGGCCCATAAAATAATGTGAATTTCTATGTATAAGCACCTAGTTACAACTACAATTGAAGAGTATGATAACACAGTCATGATGTATATACTCTGCTCCTGTCAATAAACTTAGGTTCAAGAGAACACAGAACTCAATAACACTGACACTCCTTTGTTTAGAGTAGACTAACAAAGACGGGCTGGACAAACAACGGCACAATGACACCGGGAGTCTTCTAAGGGATGGCTAGAGTGGGGACAAGTGACATGAAGGATGGACAGAGCAGGGATGAGTGACGCAACCCTGATGAGCAAGGGCAAGGCTTGCTGAGGTTGCGACAAAACAAAGGACATGTTTTTCTCCCACTTCAGATCTGGAAAATTCCCTGTCGTGAATATGGCATAAAGATTTCTAGCTGATGTGTAAAACTGAACTAGGTTTGAGATTCAAGTCATTACAGACAGGTTTCTCATATACATGAATGTCTGGCAAGCCATTTGAAAGCCGTGTCACACAGGAAATATCTTCTGTTGTGTACATCTGTCCTGAGTGCTGTAAGGACATTTAGCAATTAGTCCCTAACAATTCAGTTTCTGCATTACCAACCACCACCCCCCCGCCACCCCAAGAACTGTGACGGGAAAAGGAGCCAAGCACAGGGAGACAAGCTGGGTCTGTTGGAAAAACTCAGGGCTAAAAGAAAGAAAATAGTTTCCGTGTTGTTCAAGTCGACTTTGAAATCTACTTCGGCTGGAAATGGTAACTCTGGGGTAGGCTGCAAAATGCAAGAACCATTAGGGTCTCATGAGACTGGATTCAGTCGCCACGAGCCACACCATCACATTGAGAGTGCAGCTATCAGCATCAGTCTTGGTAGAATCTTATCGGAGGAGGTGATAGCACCGTCTTTGAGGGTTCTGATGTCCCGCTCCCCAGCCCTTCACCTTCCTTCCTTACAGTCTCTCCCTGAGACTAGTCTTCACCCTTGACCTCTGCTGCTCTTCCTGAGCATGCTCAAAATGCTCTGTCTGAACTGACTGAAAACAGCCCTATTTTTGATGAAGCACAACTAAGGCGATGCTTTGTTTACTCAGAGGAACTTAGTCAGCTCTGAAACTCAAGTGCAACCATTGCGTTTAAACGGCCGCTACCCATCGATCATGAGGGTTAGTCCTCAGCCACTCTCCACCTCTCCCTCGCTAGGCTCTACTCATTCCGTGTGCATTTGTAGTTTTCAATCACCCTGTCACTTTGTTTCTGCAGCACGAAATATTACCTGAACCCACGTTGTGGGAGTCACCATGAACCACACAGACAACAGAGAGGAACAGGAAGATAGAGCCTTATTTATCTGTGTGTGTATAAACACAGCCTGCAGGAAATAGCGAGTGAACACACATACCTCTGCTTTGAGGAAGGTGTGTACTTGCAGATGCTATTCTCTCTTCCCTGCCGCCTCCACGTCATCTTTTCAATCAATCCCCTGCCAAATCAGTGTGTCCTTTCCTGCGAGGACTGTCGGGAATATTGTAGGCAAAGCTGGGCTTTAGTCCCTGAGCATGGACAACTTTGTTCATGTCTGCGCCTTGACAGCTGTCAGTTCACTTTGTGAGACTGCTTTCGCACGATGCTCTGAATGCCTTAGGGGCGAGGGCCATGCCTTATTCATCTTTAAATCCCTAGGAACCAGAGCCACACATGGCACAGACAGGCTTCTAAGAGGCTACTGGCTAATCACCCGAGTCAAACTGTCAACATTCTGTCTGCCCACAACATACCGTGGGGAAGGCAACGCAGCTTTATCTCCATGGATTTCATCTCTATTCAGGACACACCAGAATGAAGATGGTGGTGACAATCAGACAGAGGTCACGTGAATTTCATCTTTTACATATTAAAAGAAATCATCTATAAAATTAGACATGTTATTGTTAGTTCTACTCCTTGCCAGTGTTAGGTTTTTACACCAGGCTACGTGATAGTGAATCCTGATTTTGTTACTTATTAGCTGTGCCGTTGAGACTACTGGCTCTAAAATGGCCCACTTGCAAAATGGCAAAAATAACAGCAACTGCTTCACAGAATGAGATGTAAGGTAGCATTTGAATAACTGTTGATTCATTCAGAGTAAAATCCATATGTGATTGGCACGAGGATGTCCCAACATCGTGACACGCTGACATGGACTACTAAGCTCCATCCTAAGAGAAAGATTCATCTTTTGGATCTTATAATATTTATGGTTTTTATGGCATGAGTTATAATGATTCTGGAGAATAAAATCTGAAGCAGAGAGAAAGAGTCAGTGATGATCTCAGGGATGGAAGAGCGCTCAGGGTCGGAAAGTTTTCTCTGGGTTTACACACTTGGTCAGGGACATTCTTAGGAGTTCAGTTTCTTCCTCTGAAAGGAGACTGACAGCCTCCTGAGTGTCCCCCAGACTGGCCTGAGAATGATGGACATATTGCTCAAAAACTCCTTCCCATTCCTAGCTAATAACAGAAAGGTAATGCTGCCTTCTCACTGATACCTCTGACAGATTAGCTATGTCTTAGGTGCATGAATATGAACAGCTTACAACAATAATTTATCCCCCCAACATGATAATAACAATACAAAATTTATTCACAGAAGGGATCAGGAGTTCCTTGAGATTCAAACAGGGTGTAAATTGCTGCAAAGGGTCTTTTTAATTGGGATCAAAACATTTTTGACAATTATAGGTTTTGAAAATTCTAGCTATTGTCATGTTTTTCAGCAAATGTTTCTTTTCTCAGCTTAAAAAAGTGCAGTCAAACGTGGGCAAAAATACTCAGAGAAAAAAAAAACCAGCAACCGTGATTTGTCGTTCTAAATGACGAAGTCTAGCTTTCCATTTCCTCAACATGAAGATCTCAGCATGCACTGCACTGCCAGTCCCTTGCAGCCCAGGGTAGAGGTTCAGAACAGGCTGCACAATCTCCAAGGGAAGGTTTTCGAGTAGAAAACACCAATGGTTCTTACTTTCAGGGGAAGCAGAACCTTAAAATTCAGCTCAGAAATTAACAGACACGGCTCTGCTCTATATTTCTTGCCTTAACTGACTCCTTCACAAGATTCTATCACCGGGTGAAGTCTTATTGCCCCCAGTGATGACGAAATCACTCATTCTGTTTCACTATTGAGCAGTTCAGCCTGCCAAGAAAGGATCCTTCTTATCGATATACTAAAATTGCCTTTTAGAAACTTCCAGCCAGGAGCCCGATTTTCATTCTTAAGGTCACACAGGACAAATTGACTGCTTCGGTTGGACAGCTTTTTGGAGTTCAATCATTTGCACTTCAGATTTAAACAAATGCAACCCTGGGCTGCCAAGAAGGGTTGACAATTAAGGGGACACGTTGTCCAAGTAGAGGACCTGGGTTCGAGTCCCAGCACCCACACAGTGGTTTCCAACCATAGGGAACTTCAGTTTCAGGAGATCTGTCTGACCTTTGTGGATATGTGGTGCCCAGACATACATGCAGGCAAAACACACAAAAATAAATCAGTAAATATAATAATAATAAACAATGATAAAACTGCAATTCTTTTACCATTTTCCAGGACTTATGTTATAGTGTATTAATATGGGAAATCTACAGAAGCTGGAAGCACCAGAAGCCCAGTGGTAACCGCACAGAACTGCCACAGGCTAAGCTGGAGAGCAAACATATAGCTCTGTCTCCTTTTCTGATTTTCTACCAATGATACGACATTTTTCCCCCACCAAGTCAATTGCTTTGGGGCTCATAAAATTATTTTACTGCTTTCTTATACAAAGAATAAAAACAAATACTGCTTCACAGTTTGGTGCTAGAGGAGATATATAAAAGCTAAGACTGTAAACCAGATACCCCAAGCTCCTGCTTCTGCCTCTGTCTCTTTGAGCATGCTGGTTGTTATGGTAGCAGAAAGAGCTAGAAATTGGAAGGAATTAGAGATGACATCATACTATTGGGACATCTAAACCACTGCAAGTATCTTTGATGCTTCCCCTGATTATTTGGCTCCCCTAGAGTGCTGAAGGACAGAAATGTTCTTGAAGTTTGTGCATACCTGAAGTTCTCCACTTCTGGGCTACAGGATCTCAGAGGCCAAGTGTGTGCTGAGAAGACTTGGCCAGCATAGTTCCCAGTCTCCCATCCCTGCCCTGGTACCTGGTCCTGACCACTAGGATAGACACTGATTTGCCAATATCTTTTCAATTGTTAATAATGTGAGATTCCAGGATGAGCACAGATATACAAAAATATAATCATTCTGAGAAAAACAAACTCTCAAGTTCTGAAGCCACAGTTTGAGGAAGGCAGTGAAGGCTCACATTGGGCTCTTAGTTCCGCTGAATTCCAGTCTGTTTTCTACTGACTCCTGTGGCATCACCTAAACTCCCTTCCACAAAGGCATCAGCAGACAGTCCCATCTTTTCCAATAATATAGAGGCTAATTGTATTGATTTCCTATTCAGGGCAACCTGAGGTTAAATCTATACTCTGCCTCCTGAACACTACCTTGTAAATACTTTCCAGTTTTCCATAAATCATGCTGTTTTGAGATAGTCAAAAGCCTTTCTGGCTGGGGAAGCACTGCCCTTAGCAGGGATAGCAATTCTTAGAAGCAATAAAGAGTCCAGCATGGACTACGCTGTTGATTGTCGGACAAACTGACCAATCGAGTGTTGTGGGATATTTGATTACACCGTGACACTCTAAGACTGATAATAAAGTTAACCTTGAACTAGGAGGCAGAGTCAACCACTAGCTGGTTGCAATTAGCCAGAGATTTTGGAGGACCCAATATAGGATGGAGAGAACACAGGAAGGAACAGGGAGGGGCTCGGAGAGATTCCCAGGGTTTTCAAGCTAAAATGTGTGGAGAGGGTCAGCTGATCCTTCCTCCATTGCTTTCTTAATCTATCAGGTTTTCAGCCCCATATTTGACTCCTGAACTTTCACTGGTAATAGAACAGTTTAGATGAACACTTCAATCCAGAGCCAAGCATTCTCTCCAGTTCTTATCCCACTGAAGAAAATGGGCTCTGCTTTGACCACTCCAGAGCCAAGCTACTACAGCTTAGAGCCAGAGGAAATGATTCATAATAGGCAGCTCCAAACTGTCCCCTCGCCCTGCATTGCATTTCCTGAGAGAATTCCTGTCAAGACCATGGTCTGAGGTCGAAGAGCCTGTCCACTGCTACTTTCTGGTCTTTGGCTACCCTTGTGTCTTCCCCGTGTGGCCCTGTGTGGTGTGCCCTGCTTCCTTTCTATGACTTGTTAATGCAGTCAAGTTTTCTTTGTTTGCTTTTTCTGGAGCCTCTCCCGACCATAGAAGACATATCTTGGTAACTAATTCAAAAAACAAACAAAAACAAAAACAAGCAAGCAGGTGAAGTTAGTACAGCCAGTAAACCTAAAATGTGACAGGCACCCCATCCAAGCAAATGTTTGCCAAAATACAGGAGCTCTAATGGGTCCCTGCCACCCCTTGTTTTCTGAAGGTTGTGCCCAGTGTTCTGTCCTTGACATCTTCAGTGGTAAAACAGGGACAATGTTACCCAGTTCTTGGATAGTTAGGATGGTTCTATAACCTGGAACTTACGAAAGGTTGAGGATGCCTGGAACAGGATACACACTGGATGAAGTAGTGCTTGGGTTTGGTTATGGTTTGCAACCTGTGTTCTCCAAGGTTCAGGTGCCAAGGGTTAGTCTTTAGGATGGCAATGTCAGAAATGGTGAGAATCTTTACGAAGTAGAGACTCCTAAGTAATCCTTTCTTTAACTGTGGCTAAGCCCTCAGAGGGAGCTGTGATGCCAGTGTCCTGTTGCCTCCCTGTTTCCAGGTGTGATCTCTGGCTCTCATGCATACACACATTGCCAGGACTCACACTACAGGGCGTTCCCCACAGCCAAGCTAAAGCCATAGATCTGACTTTAAGCTTCAATAACTGTCGCTAAATAAGCCCCTCTTCTGTATAAAGTCAGCTTGTCTCCACTGCTTTACTACAGTATCCGAAAAGAGTTAGAATTATTGTATGTTCATCACAATGAAACTGAATAAAGCACATAAAACATAGGAGGCACTGGATAAGTACATACTTTTATTACTAGTTATTTTTATTGTGTTAAAATATATATTGCAAAATTTACATAAACTCTTCTAAAGTATATGGTCCAGTGCCATTAAGCATATTCACACTTTTTAAAGTTTTGTATTTATTTAAGTGCATATGAGCACAATGCACATATAGTCTTGTGTGTACAGTGCTTATGGAGGCCAGAAGAGGGTGCCAGATCTCTGGGAGTTGAAGTTATAAGCACCCCTTAGCACGCGGGTGCTGGGACCTGAATTCTGGTCTCTGCAAGAGCAGTATGTACTCATGTCTGCTGAGCCATCTTTCTACCTCTCATCCATGTTTTTTTTTCCCCCCAAATCACTATCACCTGCTCCCTAGATCGCTTTCAAACCAAGCCCCCTGCTATTACAAAATGCTTCCCATCTTCATTCTCCCTAAGCTTGGCAGTCACCAGCACATCTAGGACTCCAGAATTTGAATATTCTGGATTCCTCACTCATGCGGAATCACTCCGCATTTTTTAATTTTGTTTCTAGCTTATTCCATTCAGTGCGTTTTCTTCAAGGTCCCCCAAGACTGCAGCCCTTGCAGACTCTCCTGGCACGTGTAGGCTCCCGAGCGTTCCACTCGAGACACAACCACATTTTGTTNTGTTTATGCATTGGCTACCTGGGCCACTCCCACCCTCTGGTGGCTGTGACTACGTTTACGACCAAGATCCCTTCCACTTCTCTTTATTTAGAAGTAACTTCACTACAGAATTTTTCTTTAAGCAAATACATTTTAACGCCTAAATCATCATCTTTCCAGCCTTGCGTTACTAGTCCGAACAAGCAAGAGACAATAATACCACAACACGATCCAGGTCAAATCATATGGCTGGTTGGAGTATTGCTTATAAATTGCCTGGTGCATTATCTTTGCAAAGTTCAAAGGAGGTGAGGCATATGGAGATGTTTCCTGAGCTGTGAAACACTGAATGAATAAAATGAAAAAAAAATTCTGCCTTTCTCATGCATGAGGTCACAGAAAGCTTATCTGTTGTTCTTCACCCTCAATGACCAAGACTAACAGTGGTGTGTGAGTTCCAGGGATGAGCCTGGGAGTCTGGTGCAGTTGTGAGCTTGATGATAACACAAAGCCCTTTCTTGAGTGGGTTCAATAAACTTGCTAGTCTTCACTGCTCCTGGTTAGAGAATGATGCTTTCTTTCTATCTTCACTGTTCCTGGTTAGAGAATGATGCTTTCTTTCTATCTTTTCTTACTTTCCTGTTTTTTTCTTTTCTTTTTAGATTAAGAACTCTATTTATTCATTCAATAACGACATCTGCAAGCAGTGACAAGTCAAACCGGGGAGTCTGAGGTTTTGACCGAGTCTAAAACCAACATGTGCCTCCCTCACATGTGTGGCACTGAAGATATCAAAGCATACACAAATTTAACGCAAACTGCCATGTGACCACCACTCTTCAGAGCTCATAAATCTCCCGTTAGATGACCTGGACAGCATGACGCTTAGACCACAATTACAGCAGAGGAAGCATGGAGCACTAACGCTGTGGCCGCGTCATGCGAGAGGCTTCCCTTTTGATGGACGATCATAGTTGATCAGGTTTGTCAGTGGCTTTATGTGTGTTTATGCTTGTTTGATATTCCTGCCCAGACAGACGAGGCTTGTAGTGGCTCATCTGTCAATGGAGTCAATATCATATCGCTGTGTGACTCTTTCACTTACCCCCGTCTTCTCATCAAAGATTTTGATGCCTCCAAAGGAGATGGTTAAAAAGATTTTCTGTTTGTGTTCTCCTTTGGAACGAGCGCCAGCAACAACACCCTGTTAAAAGGAAGAACATGGTTTTTACTTTAGTGTTATCATTTGAAAATTCCCTCTGGTCCAGAGGCATGTCAGACGGCATCAGCTGGAACCAGCAATCACACAAAGCCTTCCTTTGCCCTTATATGGGTCTCTCCATCTTATTCTCACATCTGCTTTATGTTTTGGGGTAATAGTGGTCTTGACTGGTTTATCATGGAGTCAAGATGTACCTAGCAATCCAGTACAGGGAATGTCTACTTTGTGCTGCAATACATGGCTCAGCATTAAGATAGACTACTTGAGATGGAACCAATATGAAACTCACAGTAACAGCTGTGTTGGGCTTTTATATTGAATATGGATTTAATATTTTAAATGAAGTAAGTTACTCAGCAAAGTCTCAAAAATTATGCTTTTATACTTCAGGAAATATCTTTGTATGAATAAATTCTAGACATTGGAACGAAGCAAAGGTACGCAAGGCCCCACCTTATCCCCTTCTCCTCCCCACCTTCTTGGCAAAACATGATTATAATAATTTATACCTGACACTTATAATTGTTACTCAGAAACATTTATATTCTCCATTATTCTTCCCTTGTCATTCTTATACTTTGGGGTAAAACACATACTAAGTACAATCATTATTCCCTCCTGTCCAGATAGGTTATAAACTGAAGCTACATACATGAACCCACAAGAAGGTAAACCTCACAGAAGGTAGAGACGTTACTTTGTTCTCTGTCTAGCCCCAGAACTTAGGACATCTTCCTGTCCCTGCTTGTGGGGCAGCAGGTGCTCATCAGATGCCCATTAAATGAGGCTGTAATACCCACATCAGTGTCCATGCAATTCAAGTTATGAGTAAACCTATTTACTTTTAAAGTTAGACTTTTAAAATTGGTTTTTAAAGTCATTTCACAGATTTTCACATGGGCTGCTAGTCACCTATCACTAAGAATCTCAAAGTCTCCATTCCTGAATCATTGTTTAAGATTAGGCTCAGCTCCCAGCAGTAGTAGCACTTGGCTTTGGACATAGACAAATCTAAAATAATATTGACTTCACAGCTCTAGGAAGTCACAATGCTTTGTGCTGTTCTCAGCATACTACGCTCCCAGAATTCACTTGGGGAATAACTAAGGATGGAGGAGACCTTTCAGTATAGTCAGAGGTACAAGGAGGGGCCTTGCTTATGAAATTATGTGATTATCTTTACTTTAGATATTGGAAATCTTCTCCACCTTACAATACTTGATTATGTTTCTGTTCTGGACAAAGGACTTCACAATAGCTCTATTTCCACAAACTTAAGTTCTGTTTCTCATACACTTATGGTTCTGTTCTTGCCTCTCCAGGCTCTACCTTTGGGACTCATGGGCTCATAGATTCAATCATCACTCTTCTACCCAAGGATTCTTGAAAGTTAACTTATTTAAAAGCCAGAGACATATGGCTTCCAGGGAGTACCTCAGAGGTAGAATGAAATCAAGCTGAAAAAAAAATAGATAGATTATCCCCCAGACAGAATATAATACAACCGAGTGCTAAACTATTACATGTTAACTATGGGGCTTCTGGAGGTCTAGTTCTGAGTTCTAGGGCAGAGTGTGGAAGAAATGCTTTAACTTCTCTGAACCTACATTTTATAGTTACAAAACAGAGAAACCAATCTTTAGCTATGTATGTAAAGGGGCCTCGCTGACTCTAAGCTGAAATGCAGCAATGGTCTGGCAGTGCATAGATGGTGGCCCCGCATATTCACACACTGTCTAGAACCTCTGTAATGCAGGAGGAAATTCTCTAATGGGTGATGCACCAGCTTCAGTCTAACAAAGACAATCTTTTCTTTCTTACATTTCTCCCCGTTATCATACGGTCTAATAGGTGCAAGTGGGCCTTTTTTCAAAGCTAAAAGGAATTTTGTATTTCTCTGTCTCTTTCCTGGGCAGGTGGCCAAATGCAGAATCGATCATTTATGTTTCTGTGCTTCTTACAGAAAAACCACTGGGAGCTGAAATGTCAACATTCTTCTCAGCAAGTTGCAAATAATGAAACACAATCGTCTGGAAATGAAGGACCTCTCAACATGTTCAGTGCAGTTGACAGGAGTGTGTTATAGCAGGACAAACTCCCTGGGCCTTGGGACCTCATGATTATAAGGGATGACAGATGGAATGTTTCACTACAGGTAACACACACACATACACACAGAGACACACACACACACACACACACACACGCACGCACGCACGCACCCATAGCTAGATCTGTTCCAGCTAGCACAGCCTAGTGTTAATCCCAAGAATAAACTCCTAGGGGCAGAGCAAACTGCTGCTTTACACACCCACTTAACCCCCAGGTGCTTCTATGAAGGCAGCTGGCCAGTAATGCTGTCAGTCACTGGTACCTGACGAACAGCTTTTTTTGGATGCAGGAGAAAGGGGATGTAGAACTCCTCTCTCCTCCACAGAAAGGATGCTCTGGGTGACCGCCAGGTCTGTGCACATGGAGGATTAAGGAGTGGCATTGTCCAGAGCAGATTTGCTAGGCTTCAGTTACAGCAATAAGAATCCAGCTCTGGCCCGTTACGTCATAGTTCTGTTGGGTTGGTGGGAGTGGCTCTGTGAGAGAATGACACTTGAGGCTCAGCTTCTCTGGGCTGGATCCATGTCCTAGCAGACAGGCTGCATTCTGATTTCATACATGTATGAACAGAGTCTGAACTCGACTTGGGTTGGGGGGTCAATAGTGGAGAGAACAGAGACTTCTACAAGCCAAACGTCATAGCCTATGTTGTTCAAGGGTCTGCCTGTGGCCCTCGTTCCCAGTCACATCCTCTAGGCCAGCATTCATCAGTCACAAAGCAGGCCGTGGGAATCTTCTTGCCCGACTGCCTCCCTATTCATCATTCAGGTTGGAATTTAGAAGAAAAAGAGGGCTCATTATTGAGCTGCCCTGAAATCTCATAACATGGCTTCATTATCTGAAAAAAAAAATCACTAACCTCTTCCAAGGTGAACGTGTGAAATCCCGATTTCATTGTTTTTAATACACTTTTCTAATATACCTTAAGTACACATTGATTTTTAAAAGTTTGTTTATATAGCATCTTAAATAGCAAAAACAAGAATATAGACTATAGAAAATTAAGTAGATTTTAAAAATACTGTTATTTGAAGCCAAGCCACTGGGAATCAACATCTGCCAGACATGCCAAAATACCAAGAAGTACTGTACAACATGGATGAAAAATGACAGTTGTGACTTATTAAGTATATAAGAAAATGTGATGTAGTTAGCAACAAACACTTTTCTGTCATTTAAATACTTTTGGGCACTTTTGGTAGAATGTGGGCATGTTTTGCCTTTTCTTAGACTTAAAAATATTTCACTGACCTAACAGTGTCTTATAGACTATTTGAAGATATATAAAAATGCTTAACTATATATATATATTACTAGATGAGATAAAACAAAACCAGTTTACGAAACTGTATAAACTATAATCTATTTTTATTATATGTATATTGTTGATATATATAAAACAATTGAAGGTCAAACATAAAAAGTGTCAACTCATTATTTTGGGGGATTGTGGATAATTTTATTTTTATTCCTTATATTTTTCAGTATTTTCAGATGCATAAAACAGAATTCTTGTTAGATCCGATGTTTTTCTAATATCTTATACCACATTTAAAAAAGTTAACAAGAAAATGTGGAGTCAACATCTGGGGAACAACTTCTTTTTTCAGATGTTTTTAAGGTGGCTAGAAAAAAGAGTATACTGCTTATTGGGTTTGTTTAAGTTTTTCTAACTTATTCCTCCGGTTTTCTGAGCAAAGCTGTCTTTGTAGCTTCTAGCTGCATATCCTATCAGCCAGGCCGCCTTTCCTTTGTTATGAAATATTTGGGGGCGTTTTTCAGCAGTTCGAAGAATAAATAAAATTAGCTTTGCACCGCCACATCTGTTGCTAGAAGACAAACTATGAAAACATTTTTAAAAATAAAGTAGCAAAAATTCAAAATATGTGAGGAACTACAGAATGTACTGATAATTTTGTGGTTTTATTTTTGCAGGGGTTTTACAGGGACATTAACCTAGAAGAAACTATGATCCACTTAAGCAGCATGAACAAAGCCAGACTAAATACCTCCATAAAATCGTGTCCAGTCAGTATTTCTAAGCCACTGAAGTAGTTTCTTCCTAGAGAGAAAATATGGTGATTCATCCAGGAGCCAATCCCTCAAGCAATGAGACTGTCTGACACAGTCCTGGTGATTGGTTCTTTCCCTCCCTCGTGTAAAACCAGAGCTAATCATAAAGAAATGCTCGCACAGCACCTTGAGCTTCATCATGGAATCTTGACATAACTTGTCTCCCCGGGCTGCGGAAACTTCATCAATCCCAATCAGCTTGGCTTTGTACCGGACCCCTTCACCTTTAAACCTCTTTATCAAAGTGGCCTCGCTGCGATCCTGACCTGAAAACAAAGAAAAATAGATTCAGAAACAAGGATACTGGAGCTCTGCTGGCTTTAAAAACTTACCGTTCTGAGATCTACTTCCTGGTTCCACCTACATGCTACAAAAGTCAAATAATAATAATAATAATAATAATAATAATAATAACAATAATATCTTTGGATGCAAACTCTGGCTCCACCCACTTAAATATTTCTCTGAGCCTCAGCCTTTTGGACCTAAAAGAAATAATAATAATCACCCCAGTGAAGCAATAAACAAGATCAGATAATATGGGTAACACATCTAATTTGCTTCTGATGCAGGATAGGTTCTGAACCAATAGTCATCACCAACTAAGAGTTTATGTCCAAAAGTTCTGTTGGAATAGCATCAGCACCGAGTTTCCCGTATTTAAAACTCTGAGCGACACTTTGGCCAGGACCCAAGATCCTCCTTACACCTGATCTCATGAACTGCCTTCTTGTAAAAGTCCAGTATAATTTCTCCGCACCAAGTAATGACATTGAACAATAATAAAAAATGGGTTTATGATATTGCTTCTAGTAGGTCAGATATGCAGGGAAAATAGGCTGCCCCAGTATTTGGCAATGAGAGCCTGTACCTTGCAAAAGGCTCTCTAATTATTAACGTATTTTGCTTTATACATCAACCAAGAGTTCAAGCATGCCCACATAAAGAAAGTGATGTAGAGGTGTTTATTATAAACTTTATATCCACTCTTCAAAAGCCAAACCATTGTCATATTGCAAAGGAAGACAGACATACAATTCGGTAGCTTGTTCACAGAGTCATAAATTAGAGAACAACATAGCAATTTAAACACTTGGCACACTTTGCCTAGTCAGGGTCTTGACACTGTACCTACAGTTCCAGGCACTCAGGTTGTCCCAGGCCTCTAATGCTGATCACAGGCTCGAATTCCTGGTTATTCTCTCTCACAACATCCCTCATCGCCACCCAACTTAAGCTGAGAACTTTAGGGATAAATGAGACCATTTCCCTTCATCCATAGTACGAGACTGACGACATTCTGGAGAAGCCAGCAATAGCTAACCACGGTATAGTACTCTTCTCTTATGAACCCTGCCCTTCGACCCCTGCATTCACTCATCCATCCATGACTGATCATCGCCTCTGTTACAAATACCATTACTTGTGGGCAACGAATGAAGAAACAATCTATGCCCCTAGAAATTCAAGTTATTTGTGTGTGTGTGTGTGTGTGTGTATGTGTGTGTGTGTGTGACTGCAAATAAGAATGTGCAGTGTATTATGGCAGGCGTGTAAAATGGTTGCCACAGCGTATCAACTAAACTTCATTTGCCATTTATGGAAGGACGGTTAAGTAGATGCCACCTCACAGAGTGCCAATAGTAATTTAAAGGAGACGGTACAAGGGATGCAGGTGTTCATCTTCAGAGTAATCTTTCTGTAAACAGTAGTTGCCCCTCTGTGATTAGACTTGGTGATACCATGTAGGCATACAGGGATGGCGACAGGGACAAATCTGAACCTGTGGCTTCTAACTCCTAGCAGTCATTGTATCACAGAATGCTGGGACTCCTATCAATGGCTTTGGGAAAACAGTCCTGAAAGCCAATGATGGAAAGACATACAGTCAGGAATGTAAAACCATATAAATAAAAAAAATTAATATAAAATATATAAAAGGCATATAAAATTAAGCATTAGAGTTCAATAGGGGAAGATCATAGAGGCTGGAGTACAGACTATCTGTCACTGCATCCCTTTGTGGATATGTATGTAAGCAAGTTGGCCTATGACATGCATGCTTACTCCCCAGTCTACTATGCTGTCTGATGACAGCAGACTACGTCTTGGTCTAAAGACTTCTTGGGAAGATTGATCCTCCATCTCATATAAGAATCACACATGAAACTATCCTAGACAGCTTTTCACTACTCAGACTGTCTCAAAGTGCAACTGTCACAGTGACAGCAGGAAGCACTTACTAGAAGCATGTGACACACCCCACCTGACTACCCCTGAATAAGGCAGCCATCCTTATACAGATCGACACTGGAAGGGAAGATCCAAGAGGCCATGGAACCCACCCACATCCACTTAGAAGGACCTGCAAGCATTTTCCCAATGTCAAAGCCTAGATTTAGGTTGGCACATAGTGTGCTTCAAGCTTGTTCTTTTGAACAACTATGATTAATAGCTTTTCACCTATCCAACTTCTCTTTGAATCCCCAATTTTACCTTGCACTAGAACTCACCTGGCCCAAATCCATTGTTCCTAAATATAAACACACCGGTACTTAAAAACACTCCGTTGGAACCCAGAGTGAGTTTGAATATGGAATAAACAGGTTCCAGAAAACTAGTCATGTCCAAAACCTGCCCTTGGTCAGATACAAAGAGCCTGAAAAAAACATATGTCAGGGCACAGCCTGCTGCTGAGAAGAGAGTCAGATGAGGAGGCAGAGCCAGGGCAGGTGGAAAGGGCAGGGATTAATAAGAAAATATTAGGCCATTTAGAGGAAAGTAGGGAGCCCAATTTAGATCAGGACCCAGGGCCAAGCTAATTTGTATGAAGGGCACTTATGCAGTAGAAAATCTAGTTTCTCATTAAATGCTCTGCCATTAAAAGGATAATTTTTCATAAGCACATCTTGAACAAGGTCTCAGTTATATTAGTTAAAAAATAAATAATGGATATCAGAGTTGTAAGTGTGTGATCTCACTAGAGTACATGCAAAGGGTAGGGGTGGGGGGATAGTCCCTGCAGCTTATTCCAGCCAATTCTGATTAACAGCAAAAAGTAAAGCCACAGTTCATGACGGGCAGAGCAGAGGTGACTTGTTAAGCAAAGTCCAAGAATGCTCACCATCTATTACCCAGTGTTTACTGTGTCCATTCCTTCGCCATGAGTTTCACATAATGCAACCTCTTTTTTAATATTTTGCCTGCTCTTTTGAGTGAGGCTATGTAATGAGCACTATGCCAGAGAAGACCACACCAATACTCAAAGTCAACAGCAGCATCTACTATTTTGAACCCCAGCTGTGTTGGCAGCATTCACATGCTACAACATCCGTCTATGTAAAGGATACATACAAACCAGGGGTGCTATGTTGTTCTCAGAATGGACACTCATCGTTTCTAATTTTAGAACATATTTTTACTTCAAAAAGATGGCCCACACTTGTTGCTGTTGTACTTTGAATGCTAAATGTCTCTCCAAGGGTCTTAGGGTTGCACAGTTGGTTTTCAGCTGGTGGCACTACTTGTGACAGCTTTGGGATCTTTAGGAAGTGGCACCTCCCTGGAGGAACTGGGTGCGGGGGGGGGNACGACGACTTTGAGGCTTGGCAGCCTCTTGCCATTTTGTGCTCACCCTCTGCTTCCTGAGGAGGATGCAGTTGGGACAGCCAGGCTCAGCCTCCTGTCGCCATGCCTTTCCTATATGCTGCTCTGTCTTCCCTGCTTTGACGGATTGTATATCCCTGCATCTGTGAGCCAAGACAAACCCTTTCCAATTGGTCTTTTCAGAGATCTGTCTTTTTTTATTTTATTTTTCTTTTTCTAATCTCCGAAACAATAAAGTAATGGATACCGAGCAATTGGTACTGAGAAATTGCTGTGATAGACCTGACTCTGTGGTTCTTAGGCCATTGGAACTATATGATGGCCAGGGAGTATATGGATGAGTTTGGTATTTGGGGTTAGAAAAGCCCTTCTCTATTTAAGGGCCTTTTGGGGATAAGCTTGAAAAGCAAAAATGTTAAGAGAAAAGTGAACAGTAAAGATCCCACTCCTGAGCACTCAGAGGAAAACCAGGACTGTCAGAAATTGGGGTCATTTCTATGGTCTTTGGGCCAAGAACCTGGCTTTGATCTGACTGTGTTCTAGGATGTTCATGAGTGCCTACTGTGTGTTCATGGATGTTTAGAGAAACAGCAGGTAGATCTTGTGCTGTATGCTAGGGGACAAGATTTTGAGAACTCCATCAACAAAAATCAACAGATTTTCCAGCCATTCTGTCATTCCACATTAAAGAGAACTGGCTCATAGACAAAGAAGCCATGAGATTCTAAAGGGCTCCCGTGGAGAGTATGCAACAGGGTCCCTCACAGGGGCCCAGCAGACAGAGCTGACTTGGTGAAAGTAATCTTCAAAATGAGAAAAGGAACTCTTCACAAAAGGGAAGAAAACCTAAAATGTCTTCTGATTCTCAAACTGGGATCCTCAAATAAGACTTTTCCAATTTGGGAATTCTGAAGTTTATGATAACTTTTTAAACATTTAGCCAAATGTGAAGAGAGGGAAAAAAAACTTGTATACTAGTAATAAAAATTTTAAAATGGATCCCTTGATGTGCTTAGTCTTACCTCTGTTTGATATGCCATGCTTTGTAGATAGCCATAGGAGGCCTGCTTGACCCTTTCTGAACAGAAACCGAGGAGGAGTGGATGACGGGGGACACAGGGGAGATGGAGGAGAGGGAACGGGAGGAGAGGAGGAAGGGGAAACTGCTGTCAGGATGTAAAATAAATTAAATTAAAAAATGGATCCTTTTAAGCTTTAAATATGACTTGGGTTCATCTGGCTCAGCACGCATGCCTGGAGGATAGAGAGTGTGCGTGGGAGGCAGGCCAAGAAGATCACAGGAACATGACCACCTGAGAGGTGTGAATTCTTCTGCTCTCGCGGACCTGTCTTGGTTTCATGAACAAGAGTAATTAACAGCACCACAAGTAGGAGAAGCTCTGGGACGGATCTTAAGCCAAATTCTCCAAGTAATCTGACAACTGAAATTTCCGTATCTCATTGATTTGAATTCTGAAGCAGGAAGATACTGGGTTTATATAGGATTACGTTGTTGCCTGGAAACCTGCAGGAGAGAAAGAGACCTGGGTTCTTCATGCTCTACGTCACTACACCTTCACATAAGTGATTACACAGCATCCCTTCACCTTTGCAGGGCTTCCGTTTTGCTGTGTCTGATGGGCATTTCTGAGAGAAGACGGTCTCCCAAGCATCTCTGAGTGGAGATAATTGACAATGATATTTATGATCAATATCTGGAGTCTTACCCAGAGCTTGAACTATATGATAAGTATTGTGTACTTCACTTACAATCACAGCAGACCAATGTGGTTGAACTTAAGACATAGAAAGAGAAACCCAGAGAGTCTATATGCATATGCTGATACATCTAGTATCAGGAAATAAACTCAGTTGTTCCGAAATCCGTAGAATTCGACCCCCCCCACCCTGCTCAGGGTATTTTATACATTTCCACAGAGAAAATAATTGGAACCTCTAGCTCAAAAACTGGACTATTTCTGCATAAATGATACACATGCACTCTTGGCAATCACTCATTTTCTTTATTGCTTACTTTATCTTAAACCTTTAATATAAATCCCCACATAAATAGATGTCTCCTAGTGTTCCTGTGCCCCAATGAATCATCGGGATACCCAGGGGAGTATTTGCATCTCACAGTTTCCTTGCAGATAGTTCTGCCTGAAAAACAGCAACTTGAGAGGTCCCCAGGGAGTTGGAGCAAACTAGACAACGCTAACAAGATGTGTGTATTTCCAGAACTCTTCTCTGCTGGCTTTTGCAGAGTGATGTGGGGAGCCCAGAGGCTATTGTCTTTCATCCTCTGGCGGGTAGGGTGGGCTGCATGGACATTTTTGGAGAGCACCTGGAGGCCGTGACAGTGGCTGTGCCTCCATGTTGTTAGGTCTCGGGGAATTTCATATATCTAGAAATGAGCTCAAGCAGGAATATTGGAGGATTTCTGGTGTTTAGATAAAAGCCAGCATTCTTCAGAAGCAGGTTCCCATCTGCCAATAGGACCCATTTCCCTTACTTCTGGCAGAAGGGACATAACTACCTGTGGTTGCATATCAAAGCCCATGAAGACCTTCAGGCTCCTTCAGTCCCTACTCACAAAAGCATCTGTTATACACTTTGAAGTCTACACTGGCATCCCAACCCTTCTCACCTCCTCAGGCTTCCTTCCTCCTCGATAACTGCTCTTTCTCTTTATAATGGCAAGGTAACCCCACCTCTGTTGTTCTTTTACACCCCCCTTTCTCTCAGCTCTGAATCCCAGGTGACTTTGCATATATTTTCTCTCTTATTTATAATAAGAACTTTCTCTTAAACATATCTTGGGGCAGTCATGTCAACAGTTTCTTTATTGTGCCCCCTCACATGCACATGTCACCCCCCCAAGCCAGGGCCCACATTGTTCCAAACAGCTCATTCCTAACATTAGCCAACTCCTCACACACTATGTGCCTTATAATGCCATTGCGGTTTTCCTGCTTGCCATGGGCTGCCTTTTCTTTGACAACCTTATTTTTGCATCTTACATGTCAATCATTTACTTCCATGTCCTTTGTCCTCACCATGTCTTTTCCTTGACATGACTTGTCTCCTTAACACACAATGCAGCCTCAGATCAAGTCTAGTAATGAGGGAGGGAGGTTCCTTCTCCCTTCTTACCACCACCTGTTCACTAACTAAAGCTAACCTCCCTGACACTTGACACCACCTACAAGTGGCTCCCAAACTGCACCCTGGTTTAATTCACCACACCAGTTAGAACCGTATCACCCTTTATTTTCCAAATGACTGGAGCAGTGGCCTTCACACAGATCAAGTCATTAGGATATAAACTCTAACAGTCTACCCCTGGCTCTTAGAGGATCATGTGTTGAGGGTTGGTCCCCAGTTGATGGTGCTTTAGAGAGGTGGTTAGACCGTTAGGAGACAGCCTGCAGTAGAAGCGAGTTGTTTCATTTGGAAAAGCTCTTGAAGAAATGATTAGTTCTCAGATACCTCAACTAAAGAGGTTTCTAAAGCCATGCAATGATGGATCACTTCACCATAAACCCCAAAGCAACAGGGTAGAACAATGGACTGAACCATCTAAAACCATAAGCCAAAACACTGTGTTCTTCAATTTTGTGCCTAGGGGTCTTTGGGCCCAGAAGGCATTCCCATTTCTCCATCCTTTATTCCCATGTAATGTCCATTCCCTGAGTCCTCTGCTCCAGAGAGTTATCCCATGGTCCCCTTTAAGATGAAGCAAGAGCATGCTCTTCAGAGTTCCTATGCGTTCTTTGCAGTGGATTAATCTCATTTGCACTAATCTGCTTAGTAGCTCTCTTCTCCTCCTCATTTGTCCACGAACTCCATCAAGGCAGAGGCTCAGCTGGATCAGCTAACCACAAAATTACCATGCCTAGCACCTTCCTAACAGACTTGGACACCTTTTTAACTTTATCCATTCCCAGCATCTGTCTTGGCACTGATGTCATTTCCCTAACTTCTGTTTTCTTTTCTCTGTTTGATTTCATGGAAACAAGCCTCGATCCAGCTGCGCCTGTTATGGCTACTGGTACAGCATAGCCCCATAGGGCCTCAAGTCTGTTGAAAGCTGAATGGGTTAATCTGTGCTTGTATTCTACAGCAGCTGGTCAGTGTGTTCCAGGAGTCAGGAACACTGAAGGAAAGTCTCTGAGGAGTCAGTGAAAACCCCTTCCATGTATAGCCTACTTCACTCAACCATGTGATTCACTTAGTCTCCAATGAATAAAAGTAAATGTCACACCCATAATTGTTTTAATGGTGGTTTTACTTTCTGCCATTAGGCGGGAATGAGTGTACCTCATCATAACCTGCTCACCTCCTAGATTGGAGGTGACTCTTTTCTGAATTTAAATCAGGCTGATTTCTCAGGCACCGAGCCAATTCCCCATTATTGAATAGTCCTCACAGATGCCCTTGGAGGTCCTTTGTTCTGGAGCAGAAGGCACTGTCAATACTGAGTTCTGACACTGGGAGTCAACCTGTAGACACTTCAACACAAACAGACCCCTGCAGGAGCCAGATTGCCGGAGCGCGGGCGATTAGCGTTTTTGTGACACCAGAAGATTGCCTACAGAGCCCACTGGTGTAGGAAGTGGCCTCCTACTCCAGGGTGATTGCTAAAGACTGTTAATGGCCAAACAAAAGACATTTCATACCCAAGACCGTTATTTCCTTATCTCCTGGATTGCCACCAATTATAATGAGTGGCCACATGAGCCTACACAAGAGCCCGAGTCCTCTTTTTCCTAATATGATAGGTGCAGCTGCGAGTATCTCTTCATTTCCTTTCTTAGTCACAGTACTCCCCGGTCTAAAGGAGGTCAACCAGCACACTCCAGCTGTTTAACCCTTAAAGAGCATGTCCTACAGTTGAGAACGCTTCGATGGCACAGCACAGCTGCTATGGTTTAAGCAGCAGAAATTCATTTCTCGTGGGTCAGGGGCTGGGAAGCCCCAACCATGTGGGAGATCGGTGCCTTTCTAGGCTCGCAGATGGTCACTATCACACTTTGTGTTCACAAGACCTATTCACTCTCTTTTCTGTTTCTCTCTCTTTCTCTCTCTCTCTCTCTCTCTCTCTCTCTCTCTCTCTATTTCTACTGGAGCCACATGGACGGCAGGGTGTATAGATGGAAGAGAGGAAGGAAGGGCATGAGGGTAAGTACCAGCATGCTCTGGGTCTCCCTTTTCTTAAATGGGCACCCATTCTATCCTGGGGATCCTGTCTCTTACTTCACCTCCCTCCCTCCCTCCTAATATGTCACCTCTAAATACCATGTCATTGGGAATGCCAGATCTGCCTTATGAATAACAGGAGGACACACAAATTCAGTCATAGAGAGTGGCTGGAATCAGGGAGAAGAATATAGGTAGACGATGACAAACATGTGTGCTCTGTTTCATAAACTGACTTTGCATTGCCATCAGAGGCAAGGACTCAGGAAGTGAACCCAAGCACAGGGAAGCAAGGCCATTGTGTAAAACCATTCTGCCAGTGCTAGTGAATGGCACACTGTTGACCTTCTGTGAGAAGAAGGCATTACATTTAATCTGTAGTATAATGCTTGTTGTGTGCATTTGGGATAATTAGTTTACTAACTCCTCCTCATCAGATTCTTCATCTGAAAGGGGTGTGGTTATCTTCATTTCTCTCCAGGGCTGATAGAAAAACCACAGATTTGCCATGTTGTGATGTTCTTAGTACTCTGCTTGACACATGGTGACCTTTCCGTAAATATTTACGGCCTTTCTCCTCTATCCTTCTTCAGTAATCTAGTTCACAGCAAGCATCAGTAAACAAAAGTTCCCTTAGCAAATTTGCACTGTCTGGGGATTAGTGGTCCCAGTTGCCTTGAAATTTTCTGGCTCATAGGAATAAGGGTACAATTAGGGACAGAATGTTCCAGCCCGGAGGCAACAGGAAGATCACCTTCTGAATTATTAGCATTGAGCAATGGCCCCTCCTGTTGTACTGCTCTCTGACTCCCAGGCCATCCATCTAGATGATCAGAGCATTTCAAAGGGTTGTTTGCTCCTAGCTTGTCCAGAATCAGGCTCTCCATTCCTCAGACGAGCTGTGCCGTCAGATTTTCAAATTACACAGCAGGCTTTTGGGAGGATTTCAGGGCACACAAACAGAGATACCTCATTCTACTTAGATTTCTTTATTGCAATTTTCCAGGTGTTGATCTGCAATGGACAAATAACTCTGTAAGCTAGCTGTACAGGAGAGGAGGTTGATTTCATGTAATGAACAGCTGGGTAGCAGGTCGAATAAGAGAAAACACACATGGAGGATGTTAAAATAGAGTTGTATGAGCCTGGCTGCTGTCATCACTGCTAAAAGGTAAACCAATTAAAAAGCTAAAATAATATTCAACTATGATTCATGAACATACTTTCTAAAAATATGTCCTGGCCTGGCGCTTCTGAAAACAGAGCCATGTTACACATTCTGTGTGTCACTGAGTTTTCAGGCCTTATTCTTAGATTTGGAGCCCCCAAAGGCACTTAAAAGGCAACCATTGCTTTTGGTGGCAACCGTATCGGGGACAGTTCACTATATTGAGGGCAGCTCACCATATCGGAAACAGTTCTTTCATTCTGAGACTCCTCCTTATATTTCCGTGAGAAAATCTTATGACTCTTGGAGCATTGGAGATAGCTCACCTTAGAACCAACATAAAGGTAAAAGAAAAGTTGTCCTCTGACCACAATAGGCATGCTGAGGCACTGCCGCACACAGATTTCCACCACGCACACCACGCATAGGTACGCATAATAATAAAACTGAAAAAATAACTACTATTTGTTCTTAATTCCAGGTCTTTTAAAACATGAATTTTATAAGCCTGTTATATGAACAATATGGTGGTATTGAGAAACTCTAAAAATCAATAGATAATTCTCTTTGGCCAAACCCTCTTATTCAAACTAACTCTTAATACAACTGTCTGAAACCATACGTAGATTTTTGTGAGAAAAAGGGCTAAGGTTCCAGGTCTAGAAGCATCTCTTCAAATATCTTTTTCATATTTCTCTGAAGAAAGCTGAAGAGATCCTCATGCTAGGACAGTGTAAGCATCTGGTGAGAAGCCAGACTGGCAATGCCCATTCCACCATGAGGTAGACCAGAAGGCCCTTGAGGGCAGCCATGCTCTTCTCAATAGTATCCAGCATGTGCTGGGGACTGATGAATATTTGTTTGAAAACAGGATTTGCTAAGGGAAACTGCTTTAGCTTACTTCCCCAGAGTTTCCAAATACCATCCTTACCCAACAAGTATGCGTAACAGTTTATAATCTTGCAAATCCAAGTTTAGGTTTTAGTCACAGTGTCTGAAATCTCAAAATTTGTCAACGGGATTTACTGGAACTGAAGCTGAGGTATTTTGTCAGTTATGAAGGTGGCGGGAAAAACACAAAAATGGCCATTCACTTCCTCAGGTATGAAGAAAAAGAAGGAGACAAAAAGTGGGGGGGACCTTTTGTTGAGCACAGTCACTGCACAGTTCCTCTGACATCACTGCATGAAAGCTGGGGCACAGAATACATCCTGTAATGTGGACAATGATACATAAAAGTGCTTGCTATTACACACACACACACACACACACACACACACACACATCACTGGGCTTGTATCTTTTCCCTGGTAACCACAAGACAAAGAGGGTAAAAATTAGCGTGACTTGCCATTAAGTATAAGGTATGCGACACTAAGCTCTAAATGCTGCCCTATCATCAGGCGCAGGCTGGGCCCGAACCAACATCTAAGCTCTCCACCATCAGAATTTTATTCCTTTCATCAACCTAACAAGATATGTATTTAATCCCTTTCTATAGAAGAGGAAATAGAGACTCCAAGAGTGAAAGACTGTCCGAAGACCACAGAACCAGATGGAAATGCACAAATGTGAGTATGATGCTGATTAATACACTCACACACACACATACACACAGAGAAAGATAGACCTACACACACATACACATGGACATACATGCAGAAGCAAAGAAATATACATGCACATACACTCACACACATGCATACACACAGATACAGACACACAGAAGTACACATAAACACACACACAGATACAGACAGATACATATTAGACACAAAGAAATACACACATACGCTCACATATACTATAAATATACACAGAAGTACACATACACACACACACACTCAACAGGAAAATCATCTCTATGGTGGGAAGAGATGGGGCAGGCTAAGGAATGGAAAGAATACAATCTAGGAGGAACTCGGCTCTCAGATGGCCTGGCCATTCGGCAACTCTGGCTAGGAGAATCACTTCCTCTCTGCAAATGAGGTGAAAAGTCCATCCTGGTAGACTCTCTCTAAGAAACACATGCACCTCCATGTATAGAGAGCTAGCACAGCAGCTGGCCACTCTTTGTTCCCAGGATTTTCACTTCCTATGTCAGGAACTGCAAGGACCTGAACACCCACGCTAAGCTCCTGGCCTGAGCGCTATTCACCTGGGGCAATGCTCTTTCTGGAATGTTCTGTTAAGCTGCTCTCTGGGAACTTCCCTGAACCATAAAGAGTCATCTCCACCCAAGCCCATGCACCCCTGCTGGTTTGACACCTAACCTCCTATAGCTGCCAATGGCTGATGAGGGGAGGCAGAAAGGCCTAGAATTCATGCCTCAAAGCATGACATCTTTGTAGGACAACTGAGGCCTCCTCTGGTGGAATGGTTGGAACTATATCTTACTTTCTCTGAACATGTGCACCCTTCAGACCCTATCACTGTTTATCATCAGGACCCTAGGGCCCTCCCTGACAAACTTCCTCCAGCAGACTTCCAAGAGCACAATCAAAGGCAGGACAAAAAAATCAATGCATTTGAGGGAGTTTTCAGAGACAGAGAAGGTCTTGAGGAGAAACCAGCCAGAAAGCTTCCACAGCAATTTGGGAGGGGGGCTTGGAGGTAGTATGGAGGTGGGGTTGGGGTGCTCAGATTCTACAAACTGAAACTGATATCTACAAAGCCCAGAAAAGCTCTGAGCCAATACTTCATCACCAAATGTGGATCGGAGGCACCTTTCTGAGCACTCTGAGTAGCCAGATCACATCTGTAAGAGGTAGCACACTAGCATCAGCCCAAGGAAACCTCACTGCCACCGGCAGCAGGCACGCGGCGGAGCTGCACCTCACCAGCAGCGTGCACACAGCAGAGCTGCATCCCACCAGGAGCGGGCACACGGCGGAGCTGCACCCCACCAGGAGCGGGCACACGGTGGAACTGCACCCCACCAGGAGTGGACACGCCGCAGGGCTCCACCCCACCAGCAGTGGGCATGCAGTGGCCTTACACTCTGCAGTTCACACCTCATCTCCTTTGGGCGAATGTAAGCGATCATAGACAGCCACAAACAGCCACCAACCAAGCCCTAGGGGCAGAACATGGGGGAAGACTGTTTGTTTTCAAAGAGCAAAGCAAAGCAAAACAAACAAACAAACAGAAAAAAACCCAAATAACAAAAGCCAAAACCAAAGCAAACATACACTCACCAAAAGCCAGATATTTCCTTTTAACTTTTGCAATTTCCATTCCTTAAAGTAAATGCTCTTTAATAAGTTTCTAATTATAAAATGGAATGCGTAGGACTTAAAATGTGAAAAAAATGCAAGAGAGGATAAAAGGGGTGACACCCCTAGTGTCACCTGGCAATATTTAGGAGTGCGATTGAGTGTACGGTCGCCCAGGTTTTCCTGAAGTATATGTACACATAAACGCCATTTTTCAAATAAATATGCATATATCAACATATGTTCATGCTGTAACTCTGGGGATGGAATCCTGGGCCTCGGGCATGCCAGGCAAGCCTATCACTGAACCACAACTGTAGCCCTGCTGCTTTTTATTTTTTAAACTGGCAAAGAATGGTTTATTTCCCCTCATATGTAACCGATAGTTTATAGCATGCTTAGTCTTGGCTGCACAATATCCCATCCCATAGATGTATCATAATTTATTCAACCAATCCCTATTATTGGACAGTTACAATGTTTCCAATTAAAGCAGTTCAAAGAAATACAATCCTGAGAATTACTCCTAAAGGCGGTACAAAGACGCATTTGCCCCCTGAGAAGGCCCACGTGGAGTCTTTCACACTTATCAGCCTGATGCTTCATTACGCTCCCCCTCCTCTCCCCTTCTCCAGTTCCAGAAACATGTAGGCTCAAAAGAGACAAATGTGTGAGAACAGACGTAAAACTTACCTTTCCTGACAGCAGTCTTCAGGAGATTGAGGGCACCGGATGGATGGATGTGGATTGGGAGAGAGTCGGGCCAGGCTGCCAGGCAAAGCTTGACAGACTGACAGCAAGTGACCCAGCACAAGGCCCAGTGGCTCTGAGCTCAAAGGCTGTGCTGGTCAATGGAACCCCCTTTTGAAGTTCCCCCAGCATCCTGCATTCATACTCGGCCTTTGAAAGCTTCCTCGGAAGCTCAGGCAGAGGTTAATTAAACCACAAATGAACAGGAGTTTACATTGTCACAAACAGTTCCTTTCTTCTGCAGGGCTACGGTGTTCAGGGTCATCTCTATTAGAGAAACACGGGATTCAGCTGGATATCTCTGCTGCCAACTTGTTTGCAGAGTACCTTTTATAAGTGAGATTATTTTGGTCCTGGCCGTTTCTGGTGTGAACAAGGCTTTATCTTCTGTCTGCCTTCTAAACAAGAGGGCTGTGTATTCTATCGACGGATTAAATCATTTCTTTAGAGTACAAAGAAGTATGTGTGATGAAGACAACAGCGAGGGCAAATCAATTATTTACTGAGGAGGCTGCAGTATAAATTACATTTGATTAAACTCAGAGATAAATCTCGGTGATGGGGAATTTAAGTAGGACGTACAGGAGTAGACAGTGACTAAGTGTCCCCAACAGTGACTCATAATGGATGCAAGGGCACAGGCTCAGTCCTGGCTGTCTAGATCTCCAATATGTTCTCATTCCCTAAACACATGCTCAAGGACCATTTCGTGCCAAGCACTGGTTTGTGTCCCAGGAAACAGTAAGGGACAGCAGAGGAGGAGAAGGCCATGCGCTCCTGGAGAGTCTGATCTCAGAGGGGAAGGGAAGGAAGGACCAAGTAACTAAACAAGACGCATATTTCCAGAAAGCAGCAAGTGTTCGAAAGACGTGGAGCAGTTTGACGGAACAGGAAGTGACTTGTGTTACACTTACTGTAGATGGACTGAACCAGGGAGGCAGTTCTGTAGAGAGGACATTGCGAGGAGAGGGAGTCCTGCAGGGAGGAACGGAGCTGGAACTGTAGGTGAAACCAAAGGCTGCAACTCTGATGAGAGGGGGGCGATTTAGGGGCAGGAATAGGGAAGTGGAGATGCCTTCAAGGGCTGCTCTATCAGGCAGAGCCAGGCCTGTGGGTTTGACTGCAGTGAAGAGCAAAGCTACTTGAAGCAGGCAGAGGCAGATGCTTAGCATAAACAGATCTCTGTGTTCAAGGGAGGAGGCCAAGCAGGGGCAGGTAAGCTGGGTGACAGATCCAAGAAAGGTGATGGCAGGAAGTGGAGAGAAGTGGCCTAGGTCAAAACTGGTAGGCTGGTTAGGTTTTTGTTTCTTGTTTGTTTGCCAACCGCTATATGGTATCGTCCCAAGAAAACCAGGAATCTGAGGCAGTCACTGTCACAGTGGGATGCTCATTTCTTCACTTACTTAGAACAGACAGAACCAACTTAAGGTCTGCAAATAAACTGAGGACATAGAGCCTATCGCTAGGGTTCAGACATGGTCTCAGTGCTCTGCCAAGGGTCCATACGCTGAAATTTAAGCCCCACTGAGATACTTAGAAAGCAAACATATAATCCAACCCTGGCATTATGGGTGGGTCCTTTGGATAGTGATTCACGATTAGTTACAGTCACTGGGGTGGAGCCCAATGATTGACTCTGTCTAAGATACCAGAGGGAGACCAGAAGAAACACATCGATGCTCCCTCTCTCACACCATGTGGTAATCTGTGCTTCTTCAGGAATTTGGCAGCAAAAAGGCCACTAGTGAAAGGAGCCTCTAGACTGAGAAGCCATGAACCGTATTAAGTCTCTGTCCATGAAAAGTTACACAGTCTGTGGGCTGGGTGTGCAAGAAGAAACATCACTGCCTCTACTTGGCATAGACTTGCTCACAAACATGAGCTTCTTTCCCTTCAGTTTAAATGCAGACTTCCCACTGAAAAACTACGGCTGACTCTAAACATGAGCAAACTGAAGTAGTCCCTGGTCATTTGTTTGTTGCATCACAGACTATAAGAGAGCTAAGACCCATCTCATCCATCAAGGACAGAACCTACTGTGCTAGACGCTTGATGTCAGTGACTGAACAGCCATACGACCACTCCCTTCCTTAAGCGTGGTGACTGTATGGGTACAATGTGACCCATCCTCTGGCCCCTCTTGATTGCACTGGTCCATAACACCTGGTCCAGGCGCTTTAATCAGAGAGCTGTATTCTTGGGAATGGAATACTGAAGCAGAGAGAGTGGAGGTGAGAGGTCAAGAGAGTGGTACAGAAGAGGAGGTCAGACCCTCTTTATAGGAGGATCTTAGCATGCCACAGAAGGAAAATGTAACATTCAAGATAGCTATCTGTTCCTACAGTAAGTCAGGGGAAAGAAAACAGACTTAAAAAAAATTAAAAAGACAGAGAGGAAAGACACCTGGAAGTGAATACAGAAAGAATGTAATGTTAAGAGTCCTTACTGATTCCAAATTCCTGGATCTCTACCCTTGGGCTCCATGAGACATCACTGGGTTCTTATGATATGTCCTATTATTTAGCTCTCTTCAAGTTGATTCTATTACTTGAAGCTATTTAGAAAATGTAATAATGGATAGGAATTAGGCCATGGAATTAGCCAGTTAAGAATTCCCCAGGCTAATGGGGAAACTAAAGTTTCATTAAAAAGCAGAAAGAAATCTGATAAATAGACACATTACCAAGGCTCAAAGAGTATCAGGGAGGAGCCTGGCCTTCTGACACAGTCATCTGCTTRTCTGTCACCACCCAAGGTCAAGGGGATCCTCATTGAATGCTTGGCTAAAGGGAGACGCTTGGGCCACATCCCAATTCATTGTTACAGGGACTTTTGTCCTTCCCCTCACCCTCTTCCTTAGCTTCAAATCTCCTCAAGGAGCTGTGAAAAAAACGCCTTTGGGCTGATATTATCTATGTTCTATTTTCACTCCCACAGTTTCAGACAGAAAACTGTCTAGTTTTGTACTGTTTTCCTTCTCAGTGCTCAGCTTGCGTTGAATTTAAAACAGAAGCACCAATTGGCCCATAAACAACCTCCGTCTGTCCACCTTTTGCAAATGAAGGAGAAGGATCTTCTGGATCAGATCAGAGAAGCACACGTGCCTACCTGCAGCCATGCTGATCGCCACAAAGCCCCTTCCTCCCTAAGGGTTCACAATGGTTTGTGTGGAAGAATGATTTTAATGATTATTCCAACTACACAGCAGATTGTCAGGGAGAATAGGAGGCAAATTTGGGTCGTGGGCAATAAGGGTGAAGCAATCAGTGGAAAAGAGATAAGAACTAAATCCCTTTCTGCTTAATTTGGACAAAACTTAAGGACTGGAATAGTTCTGTGAGGGGTTGGGGCTGCTGTTTCCTAAGCACTTGGTTCAAGGTACAGGTGGAAGTTATTCATCTGCATTACTTTTCATCTGATGCAGTGAGAATTCTCAACAATCATTAGAGTTACTAGTATCTCATCAGAGGAGAAAAGCGAATCTTAGAGGTCAAGACACTGTCAAGAGATCACATAGCCAACAAAATGATAGAATTCCTTTAGGATTCAGCTGCCAGCTTGTCTCAGTGTTTGTATTTCCTTAGCTCCAACTATGCTTCCTTCCCATATTCCCCCGGTGCACAGAAGGAACACATGGAAAGAGGCCACAATTAAGATGGATGGATGGATGGATGGATGGATGGATGGATGGATGGATGGATGGATGGATGGACGGACGGACGGAATCCTTCGGCGTGACAACCTGAAGGAGATAGCATTCTTAGTGGGGGACTGAAGAGATGGGGCTTCCAGGACAAATCTCTTCATAGAATACTAATACAGGGGAGGCTGAGTGTTCCCTTACTTACAATGTGGGGCTTCCAGGACAAATCTCTTCATAGAATACTAACACAGGGGAGGCTGAGTGTTCCCTTACTTACAGTGTGGGGCTTCCAGGACAAATCTCTTCATAGAATACTAACACAGGGGAGGCTGAGTGTTCCCTTACTTACAATGCTTGGGAGCAGAGCAGCTTCCACTCTTGAAGCTTTAAGGACTTTGAATAGAACTTGGCAGGTGAATGTCTCTAATCTGAGATGCTGAAGTGCCAAATTCAAACTTCGAAGGTGGACAGCTTTATTTATCATTGTAGGCTCGCCCAGTAGGTCCCAGTAAAGTGCTAAAGAATGTTATAACGAATGACCAATTATTATGTCATGTTTTTGCCATCCAGCCCCTACCAGGTAGTATTGCTATTTTTCAATTTGCTAGGGCTCACAATGTATAGAGAGCATTGGCCACATCACATATATTTTATTTGGCCTTCTACGAACACAAATTCAGGTTCCCAGATAATGTATTTTTCTCTTCTGGACCATATCTTATAACCCTCTTCCCTCAAAAGAAAAAAAGACAAAAGAACAAAAGGAGGAGAAACAGCTACAAATTATAAGTGTAGTGAATTTGAAGGCCTTTGTATCACCTCAAGAGATTTACAATCAAGTCAGAAACCTTTGAAAAATGAAACAAGAAATCAAGATAGAAAAACAAGTGCAAAACAATAGGAGTCTTGTCCCAGGTCAGTCCAGGAACAGCCAGCAGATAGATTACAAGGGGCGGTGTCACAGAGATCTGAGGGGAAGTAAGGGTGACCTTGAACCGGCATCCTCAGAGGAGTTTGGAACGGATGTGGGCAATTCACATCATGTATAGGGAGATGGGACCATGCCCAGCCAAGGCTAAAAGCAAAACCTGTGCAAATGTGCCCCAGGGAACTCACATAGTAGTAAGTGCCCTAATACTACTGGCTCTGTCTCACGAGCCAGGAATGGTACTGAGCACATTGCCGGAAACACTCCAGGTGTAAAAAAGGAACTCAAGGAGCCAGGAACTAAGATCTCACAGCAGGAAGCAGGCCTCTGTACCCACCCGAACCCCAAATGCCCAGCTCTTTCCAGTATGCTCTGCCACCTCTGCAGCTGGATGCAGATTCTGCAGATCTGAATGCCAGCTTAGATTTCTCTGTGGGTCTCAGGTCATCTTGGATTGAGGATGTGATGTTGTGACATGATAATGAAAGCAGAATTAGGAAGAAAGTGAGTGAGTATGGTAAGGAAAATGGGGGCTGGGAATACCAGATTTTACTCTCTCCTGGTGACAAACAACCAGCAAGCCCTACAGACCTTCAGAAATGGCTTGCTGACTCCCAGGCATGACTAGATGCTCCTTAGTGCCTATTGTAAATGTTCCTAATAATGACTGCTAGCAGGAGAGATTACCTCGGGTTGTCTAAAGCGGAGTGGTCAGTCTTGAAACCACATAGATAACAACAAGAAATAACAAAATGTACCTAGCAGGTTTTATATATATATATATATATATTTGTGTACACATATATGTTATAGTAACAAAAAAGAAAAAAGAGGCTTTTGACTTCAGGAGGGGGACCAGAGAGGAGTTTGACAGGTAGAGCTTAGGGGGGAGAAAAATGGGGGTCGTGATATAGTTCTATTTCAATTAAAAACATTTTGAAAAGATAAAAATTCATAAGATGAATATTTGCTTAAAACTAAAATAGAGATGCAACATTAAACTGCAGTAATTAACTCATTTATCAAACAACTGTTTCTAATCACAGATAAAGTTGACAATCTTCAGGTGGAGCTGAAGGAGTTCAACAAGCTCCTGCTACTATTTCTACCAATTCCTAAAGAACATTTACTAGCTGTCGGGTGTGGGGCTGGTCTCGGTTTCTTTCTTTCTCTCAAGGATCATTCAGTGAAGTCATTCTTTCTCTCTTCAGCTATGAGTGAGGAATCTGAACTTCCAGGGTCAAAGGAGCTGGTCAAGGTCATGCGGACAGCTGGGATTGATTTGAACCCAAGTAATGTGATTTTTAACCACAAGCATGATAGTACCTCGTTGAACCATGTAATTAATGAACATTATTATACTTAGCAAAGCACATGACATGTAGTAATGATTTGATAAACGTGGCAGGAGACAGATGGAGGGAAGGAAGGAGGCTGACAGAGGATAAATAGCGCAGGGCATATTCGTTCAGGACGGCACGTAATTCCAGGGAGAGACCTGGCAGGTCAAGTGCTTGCTAGGAGAGACCTAGCAGGTCAAGTGTTTGCTATTAAGCTCTTTCTATAAACAGAGAGAGGTTCAGGCAGGTGCCGGGGGTTTGAGGTCTCCCAGGTAGAAGCGGGGTAGGTGCGAGGGACTAGGACACATCTCTGAGCGCAGCAGCTCTTGTGTCTTCTGACAAGGCTCCACTGTCCCCTTTTCCCTTCCAGATCGTCACAGATCTCTCCTACTCTTTGCACTCCTGCAGAGTCAAAGAAAACAAAGGATATCACTCTCTTCTTGCATAGGAAGGTTTAGAGACCTGAGTTTTAGAGGGTCAGGGGTAGGTCGCCCTTGCTCTGTCTCTGCATGGAAATCGCCCTTGGGTGGGAAGCTTTTGATGCTTCAAAAACCTCTTCTCTTCTGGAGCTCAGCCTGCAGGCAGCTTGCTCCACAGAGTCCTGGCTCCCTCACCACAGCCTGCAACACTTGAAGTCTCTGAGATCCTAAGACCTCAGATCAAGGCAATGGGTTCAATACTGCTTGGGAGAAGGGAGAAGATTGTATTTTGCATAGTTAAGGGGGGGGG